>VXBQ01011391.1:288582-303754 GCA_013400175.1 Phainopepla nitens | reverse complement strand
CAGGGCTCCATCCTCGGCCCTGTGCTCTTCAACATCTTCATAAATGACTTGGAAGCAGGACAGGAAGGGATACTGAGCAAATTCACAGACAACACAAAACTGGGAGGAGCTGTTGACTCTTTTGAGGACAGGGAAGCCCTGCAGAGAGACCCTGACAACACAGAGAACAGGGCAATCACCAGCCATAAGAAGTTCAACATCAGAAAGTGCCGGATTCTGCACCTGCGTTGGGGCAACTCTAGATGGATGCACAGACTGGAGAATGAAATGCTGGAAAGCAGCGGCACAGAAAGGGACCTGAGGGTCCTGGTCGACGGAAATTTGAACACGAGTCAGCAGTGCCGTGGTAGCCAGGAAAGCCAACCCTGTTCTGGGGGGCATTAGACACAGCATCACCAGCCAGGTAAGGGAGTGGATTGTTCTGTTCTGTTCTGTTCTGTTCTGTTCTGCTCTGCTCTGCACTGGGGTGGCCTCACCTCGAGTGCTGGGGGCAGTTTTGTGTGCCAAAATAGAAGAAAGATACAAAGCTATTCGGGCTATTTGTTGCCCTCCAAAAGGAGGGCAACAAAGATGGTGAAGGGCCTTGAGGGGAAGCCATGTGAGGAGTGGCTGAGGTCACTTGGTCTGTTCAGCCTGGAGAAGAGGAGACTGAGGGGAGGTCTTATTGCAGTTACAACTTCCTCATGAGGGGAAGAGAAGGGGCAGACACTGATTTCTTCTCTGCTGTGACCAGTGATAAGACTTGAGGGAATGGCCTGAAGTTGTGTCAGGGGAGGTTTAGGTTGGATATCATGGAAAGATTTTTCACCCAGAAGGTGGTTGAGTCCCAGAATAGGCTACCCAGGGAAGTGGTTACAGCACCAGCTGACAGAGTTCAAGAAGCATTGTGACAATGGGCACATGGTGTAATTCTTGGAGATGTCCTCTTTAGAGTGAGGATTTGGACTTGATGATCCTTATAAGTCCCTTCTAACTCAGCATATTCTGTGATTCTGTGATCAATGGCAGATATCAAAGGTACCTGTATGTAGTGATTTAGACCATCTAGGTAGTACATCTGCACCAGGGATCGCAGTCATGTCCAAAGTACAACTGTGTGCAATCAGCTTGCAACCAACACTATTTAAACATTTCATCCAAAAGCTTTATAATGAAAATTGCAGTGTGATTCCTGAAACAAATTTATTTAATTAACCTTTCATACCTTTCCAGTTTTTCAGAAAGATTATCAGCAGAGTCTGCAGAAGGGATTTGATAAATATCTGACAGCTCCAACCGTCGTCTGTAACCCTTTTTCAAAATTGGGTTTGTCCATCTAAACAAATATTAAAAAAAAAAGTTAGAAATAATTAAAAAAAAATTAGCATTAATTCTGGAGTTGCTTTGTCTCACCCTGAATATTTTGTCCACAGCATCCAAGTATGTGTAAGTGCACATGCACTCACATGCACACACATATATGACACAATATAGTGCGGCCCTGCATTATATTTAAAAAATTATACTGACAAATATAATATTAAAAGAATAATTGTGAAACTCCAGCATTTTATAAGTTTTGGGGTGGGATCATGCCCCAAACTTCCTACTAAGTCAGCAGGAGACAAATGGAAAGGGGATTGAAACCTTCGTACTGTATTTCCAAATATCAAATGTGCTATGACCATATAAATGTATGATAAATCAGAACTGTAGTGAAGGGGACATGCAAGTTTCATTCCTATCTGCTCTGCTCTGGGGAGACCCCACCTGGAGTCCTGTGTCCAGCTCTGGGGTCCTCAGCACAGGAACCTATTGAAGTGAGTTCAGTGGAGGCCACAGAGAGGATTAGAAAGATGGAGCACCTCTCCCTATAAAGAAAGGCTTATAGAATTGAAATTTTTCAGCCTGGAGAAGAGATGATTCTGGGGAAATCGTAGAGCAGCCTTCCAGTACCTAAAGGGGGCCTCTGAGACAGCTGAAGAGAAACTTTTTACAAGGCCATGTAATGACAGGACAAGGGAGAACGGCTTTAAACTGAAAGAGAGCAAGTTTAGATCAGATATTAGGAAGAAATTCCTCACTGTGAGGGTAGCCAGACACTGGAACAGGTTGCCCAGAGAACATGAGGATGCCCCATCTCTGGCAGTGTTCAAGGTCAGGTTGATGTGGCTTGGAGAAACCTGGAAAGTGTCTACCCTGTCTACTGGAAAGTGTCCCTGCCCATGGCAGGGGGGTTGGAACCCGTGATCCTTAAGATCCCTTCCAACACAAGCCATCCTATGATTCTGTGACATCTTACATTGCAATATGCACTTAACAACACAAATCTTGCACAGGATTCCTCATAAGGTCTTCAGTGTGTCCATTATATACACATATTTTGCATTTGTTTATTCAAATGTCATGTTTAAAATTTTCATACCAATGTAAAGGGCATGCTGAAACAAAACAAAGCAGGAAAAGACTACTCCAAATGGCTACTCTGTAGAAAAAAATTGCTATAAGCTACAACTAATTTTATCAAACAATTCAGCTCCAAAAAGGCCCACGAATCCCCAAGGATCAACTTATACAAAATTTTTCACCAGATTCTGTTCAGAAATCTTTTTGAAAGCAAAGGACTAGATCAAAACATAAGAACTGATTTGAACTAATGCTTTCAAATTTTTTGTTTTAAACTATTATTGTAGACAACAGCTAAAAACCCACAAAATATATGGAATAATGTTTCCCACAGTCACTCAGAAAATACAAACAGCTTATTGGATATGCTTACCAGTAAGAACACGTCATACACACAAAGTAATCCGCAATCTCAGTTGCAGCCTCTGAAGGTGCAAAGAAGTTGATACAAAGGTAAAAGAACATCATTGAACACTACAAAAGTGCAAAAAGGCCTTAACACAACAGATGAAGACTGCTTGTGTGCACCTGTGTGCACACATATGCACACTTGAACATTTTCTTGAATGAAGCTAGGAATTGCATGAGACACCGGTCTATAATCCCCATCATTCAGTAAAGCACCAAGGTATTTCCCAAGCACATGGTTACATCACACCCACTGCAAAGCGAATACGTGCGAAGAAATTGAAGGAGTGTCCTTCATTTCTGCAATAATAGTATGGTTTCAGATTAATCACATGACTTCTAGCTCAGTCTTTCACACCACTGTAGCTAAGAAATAACAAGTGATTCAGGGGAGCTAAGAGAGTCTACTTTGGAGAGTCAAGGGACTCTCATTTTACATTTGGAGATGATAAAACATCCGTAAACTTTACAACTACTGGAAGTAGGGGACAATGCTTTTCAGGGATAAAATGGATTAGAAGAAAACCTTTCAATTTCATGTAACACTTAGGTGAAAGTCTTTCACGGCTACTGCAACTGGTATATTAGGTATTGATTTGTATTTTGCTAGCTCCTGAAGACAGAAGGGTACAGTTGCTATTGGATTTGTGCACATGTCTTGTGGAGAACTGGCTAATCCTTGTCAGTCAGGAACAGAAACTCTCATGAGTTCCTCTTCTCAGCTTCACCAACATCCCGTATACATGCATATTTCAGTAATGACTGAATGAATACAAGTTATGGGGTAAAAAACACTACTGCAGCTAATGCAGGAAAGCAGCATTACTTCCTAGGCAACTTCTTTAATTCACAACTGTAGCTAAGTAATAACCTACCTAAACCCCTTAATAATGCTTTGAGACTGCAATAAGCAATTCCCAGCCTGACAAAAGATAAGTGCTTTACAGTTTCATTTTGTATGTTTTGAGAAAACATTTTTATTACATTGCTTCCCTCTACATATTTGATTTTATTTATAGTTTTGATTAACACCTACCCTGGCATTTTGCCACAGCCTGAACTAACAAAATGTGACTGCATTTAGAAAGAGAGCTAGTGGCTGCATTATCATTTGGGGAAGGCAGAACTCTTAGCAAATCTACTATACTTCTAGAAATGTCTCTTGTGTTACTCTGTGCTTAAGTCTGTATTAACCAGGTACATTTATCATTGCCTTCAAAATTATGTGGTCCCTAAACTACCCTCTTCTCCCAAGTCAGCGTTTGATAGAGACTTATGCAGTCCTCTCCTCATCTCACTGCTCATCACGGTAGCTGCAACTGTGCTAGATAAACTCCCCCAGCCTGCTAAAGGAGCAGCCCTGACACCTTCCCCTGGGGACCTCCTAGTCTGCAGCCAGGTTCCTACTGCAAGCTGCTGGCAGGGCTTGCACAGAGATGTTCATCTCCCAGCTGCCCTGGCCTTGCTTGGAAGTCCCACCCTAACTAGATCTGGCCAATTTGTGAGCTGTGCCAAGTGGCTTCAGGTTGGAGTGGTAATTGTGGGAGGAGTTGGCCTGACGTGTGGTGTTTGTCTCAAGGTGGATTTTCAACAGCTGCTTGAGCTGTGCTGTCAAGAGCTGCGGGAGACGGTTTGTGGTTTATTAAAAGGACTATATTAGACCTAAAATACATAAATACCTCATAAAACCAATTCTTTTGCCAGATTCCTATAGCATTCCTATAACCATTGTGTTCTAGATTCTTTGCAAAGATTTGAAATGCAAAATGACTATGAATTTATTTTAACTGGCAATATAATCTGTAGTTATCCATATTTCCATAACACTAGGTGACATAGCTCAGTCAGAATTTGTCAATGCAGGTGGCTCTTCTATTTTTTTGGCTTATTGGAAACAATTTGTCAGCATTAATGCTGAGGTTTTTCCTGAGGTTGTTGAGAAATTTATTCTGAAAGGAAGAGAGCAAGAAGGAAGGGAAACAGATTGGCTTTACAGCATTATGTTAGCAAATACCATCGGATTACTGGCTGGCATTTAATGAACCCTTTTACAGAGAAACCTGTAGTGCTGTGAGAGCTTTGCCACTAACTAGGAACGTTATTATGGGTACACACACATGAAACCCAGCAGGGAACAATTTTCAAGGATGTACAGTAGGAAGAAAAGAAGAAAAGAAGGCAAGTTGCAAATCTATTATCTACTGCCTGTAGTGAAACATACGTTATGAACTTGATATGTAAATATCATATATATAATTTACTGTTTGATAGATTTCTGATGACCATTTCTTTGTCATTTACTTAAGCAGTATGTAACAGATTTCTTATTACAGCTATTGCTTTCTACAGCATGCTCAGACTCATCCCACTCAAGTGAACTGTATCAATAGGACAGATGTCTTTGGCTTTCCAGAGAGTATTAACACAGACCATTTGTCAACAGGATTTGACTCTCCCTTAAGGCTGCTTTGCGTGTCACTGAAGACAGAAGAAGCATCTTTGTTGCTAAGCCAACTGCCCAGATCTTCTTCCTGAGCACAGGAATACCCTAGCTCCATCGGGCTCTTCAGACCAAGAAGCATAGTTTGCTGAGACAGTAACAGAACAGCAGTGCTGGGCTACCCAAGACCAGCAAAAGAGAGCAGTTCTCCTACGAGGGTCACTGATCTGACTGGTACCATTTCAGCAGGTCTCTGTGCACAACACAGCAACATCTACTGGGCAGCACAGAGGTGACCATGGTTTCACTCCCCTCTACAAAGCCTTGACACCTGCACAAAATATAGCTCAGCATAGTGACTGCAGCTCCTAAGGAACTGGACCTAGAATTCAATGGAGAGAGCAAGAATAGTGCCTCTGGCTTTAACTTATCCTTCTTCCTAACAATTAAGGAGCAGGTGGGGGGAGGGCAGGGAGGAAGGAACATAATCAAGCTCTAATTATGATGCTTTGGAGCCTAAGTTTTACGAGATGTTTGTAGAGTCACGAATTCTTACCAACTGCAAGAAAGGGCTGAGGTACCGTGTAGATCTCGGACACTCCTGAAGAGTGCCTCTGATCAGACTGCATCAGAGGCTCTGCACTCCCATCCTCCCACAAAAGATACCCATCGGTCCAGCAGCAGCAGCAAATTGTAAGTTGTTTCTTACTTTATACTGGAAGTGGCTCTACTACACCCAAAATCATTTTTCCAGAAGAGTGTCTGCACCACCAGCTGTCACCTCTGAGCATCCTGTAATGCAGTTGTAAAAGGTGACCCCAGCTTTTTGTGATCCGTGCCAACAGATGGGACTAGTCAACATGCCCATGGAGCACAACAGCCTTATTCCTGCCCCCTTGCCCCTTGGTTACCCTCAACAGAGTAAGGTTGCAGTTATTTTGTTTTGAATAGTAACCTACTGAAATAGCATGTTATATATTCTGAGAACTATATTAGTTTTAGCATTTCCCCCTTTATGAACAACAACAAGAAAAAAAAAGGCAATGTAGTTTAATATTCAAATATAATTATTGCAGGGTTTTGACAACAAAGGTAAATGCAGACCCTACTGATTTCTGTTTATTTGTTATTTTTGTTTTCCCTCAGGATTTTAATTTCTTCACTAATAAACAATTCTTCCCCACAAGGTGCTATTTGACATGGAAAGTATTTTGCTGCAATATTATTGACCCTGCCACTGGCTGTGAGGAGCACCATTTTAAGAATAATCAATGTTCTGCTGAAACCCCAGGATTTCAATAGCAAATCTTAATTAGGATTAGACCACAGCAATTCTTGGGGATGTCTTGTCTTTTATGCCCAGTTTTTGTGAAGTGACATTTCTTCAAATTATTATCTAATTGCTAAATTATTTTTATCAGAAGTTCAATAGTTTTTTCCTTACAATTAGTAAGGTAATCAAAATATTTCAGTTTGCAGAAGTACTGAGAGATGTTTGAGAGAAAACAAAGCACATCAGGGGATAAGTTGTGCAAGATGGAAGGACAGAATGTATTAATTGTATTGCAGTCTGTCAATTGTTTAGGTACCAAAGTCAGGCGTAAGATATGATTCAAGTATTTCTTTAACAAATCTAACAAAATAACAGTGGTGATGATGTGCTATGAACAAAGTTTGCAAAGCTGTTTCAGCATACACCTACAGTTAGACTGACTAGGAGAGGATGTTCCTTCGTCTTCACTCTTTTTCTCAATTATATATCCCTCATATCCCTCAGTAATAATAAAAGAAAGTTTTCTTTTCTCCTAGTTGTTTGAAAGAACAAGGAACATTACAGAAAGGTTGCATCAGCAAAACTGTTGCAGAGCAGTGCTATTCATGATTTAATTGAATTTTAAAATCTTCCAGATTTCACTAAGTCACTAAGTGATAGCAACACATTTCACCCAATTTAGCACTTCATCGTGTTAGCCATGCATTTTTTAAGATAGGTTTCATAACAAAATATCATAGAGTTGCACATCAGGTGCAATGGCCTTTTCCAAAACTATAATTTGTTCTAACCCTAATGACTGATATGCAGTCAGGTATAAACAAACAGGTGAACACAGTCCCATTTTTTTTTATTTTAATACCAAGTGTCAAAATGTAAATTACCATTATAGTAATATGGAATCAACCCTGAATTAGGTGCTGCTTCTCTTACTACTTGCTCTTTGCCATTTTCTCTGTATCCTGGTATTTGATGTTGTTACTCCTCAGCATGATCCTTGCAAATTAATGAGAAAATGCCTCATATCTTTAGATTTCCAAAACAGTCTTAGGCTTTGAGCAAAGCAACATTGAGGGGACCTCTGGGGTTTTGTTTTCTTTGTATTTATTATCTATGGGGAAATAAAAGCATTCCAGAACTTACAGATTAACTTTAAAATTAGTTAAGGTGAAAGTTAAAGTGAGATATCAGAATGACTCCAGTACAAGAAAGGTCCATATCCTTTATTTTAAAAGTTGGGGTAAAAAATAAAGGATAAATACCAACATTAAAATATGGGAATGTACCTAAAACCAAATACCTTTACCAGCTGTCAGTTAGGATTTTCTCCTAAGGTATAACCTTGCTCATGGAGTCAAGAAATTTGTATTGCAACAGCTCGCCCCAGGCACTGCCTTTCAGGATCGATTCCCCCTTCCTACCTGTCCTCTCCTGAAAGAAGGATGCTTACCCAAATCTGACAGGCACCAAGCTTCTGGTTTGAATTGAAAAACAATGCTATTTCAAAATATGTCTCAAATGCCTGCTTATTCTCTCCTAATTTGGGGAGATTTGTGACAATGCAGCCTTGGATTAACTACCTGCTGACTAAAAAAGCTCATGCAGATCCTTTTGCTTTTAAGAGAGGGACCGATATGTAAACAACCTTGGAGTTCTTGCTTGTCTCACCCAGGCGTACCCCTACTCTCATGGAAGGCAGTTGAAATGCATCTACAAGTTCACATGGCAAAGCTTGGCAGTGTTTTTCAATATGTCTCCCTATATACTAGTTAATTTTCACCTTTAACTTACTTATTTCAGAGGACATAATGTGACCCAATATTACCTGGATGTGAAGTTGGCACCACCCTGCCTCCACAACTATACCTACACATGTATGCTGCAAAGCTGGGGGGGTGGGTGAAGAGAAAAAGCATAAACCAAGATAACAGCAACCTGTAGAAACTTCTTGCAATAAGTCACACTATTCTCACCACCTTGAAATTTAGCATATCCAAAAATGTAGATATTCAGGGACTTTGATTCTTCAGTATGAAAGAGGTGATAATTGTCCACTGCAGAAATATTCTGAAATAACTTTGTCACACCAGAAAGACCCTTGTGCAATTAAAGCTCTGGACAGGAGATCTCAGGCAGATTGCACTGACTCCATCACAGGCTTCTAGGACAAATCACAATCCTTGTATACCCCACTTTCTACGTACAGTAGGAAGAAAGGAAACTAGTAAGGAAAAAAAAAAAACTTTTTTTACCCATCCTTTGTGCTATGTGCTTAGAGTTCAAGATCTTCAAAACAGACTTCCTATCAAATATTTTGCTTAGTACAAAGGACTTCAAATTTTTGTCAGTGCATTTAGAAGCCTCTATAACACAGATAATAAATCTACTAACCATGTCATTGCCTACAGTATTAAAAAAAAATCAAGGATTTGGATGGATTACTTTTTATCTCACCAAAATCAAATATGCATGTAGAAAATAACAAAGTACAAACAGGTTTGCAAATACTTCCAATGCTTGGTAATTTAATTTGACTATCAAGATAGGACGTCTTCCTCCTGCAGGAAGAAAACAGACTTTAAATATATTTCAAGAGTCAGAGGCAACTTGATCTAGGCATCTGTGCTTTAGAGTTATAAAGCAGCCAGAGAAGGTCCCTGTGCTGCGCAAGGTTTGCACTTGTGGTCATTAGCCAAAGATGCAATATCAGGCTAAGCTAAAGACACAATTTAGCCTTATTGTTAAAAAAGGTATTCCTCTGACTGAAATTACTTGGAGTGTAGGAGACCCTGGCTTCTTTCTCCAGTTCACTTCAAGTTTCACATTTTAGCTTGGAAACAGCAACAGAAGTCACATTTTTAGAAGGAGTCCAAAACTTGTATGCACATCTCTAAACCATCTGACTTTCAGAAGCTGACACCTTGCTGTTTTAGACAGATCTGAAGGACCAGCAGACCAGCAGGTCTCTAAGGACCACTTGTGGCCACAGACAAATGATCAGACAGCCTCACAGGGCCATAATCTTTGCTGCAGCTGCATCTGTGCTTGGTTATCACCAACAGCCAGGATTTAAGATTGCCTGGGATCAGTGAAAGGCAGCTGATCAGGGCTAGATACATACAGTGCAGTAAGAATATATTACAGAAAAATTGCCTTGTATGAGTGTCTAAGATGACTGCCCCAGAAACTGAGGCATAACACTATGTCACTCACCTGCTATGTACACAGAGGCTCCTTACTCAAAGAGGAAAGCTAGGTATTGATAAGGGAGGCTCCAAATAAATATTGGTTATGACAATTTCTAGACACCTGCACTCAAGAATGAAATTTATAGACATGTATTAGGCCCTTAAGCTTCCTATAAAAAATCTGGGACTTTTAGGAACTCAAGACAGTTTCAAGAGAAACTTTGAGTAAAAACATACACATTAAATCCCAATCTCCTCAAAGAAAACACAAGATTTTTCAATTCAAGAACGAAAATCCTAAGTAACTTGCTGGCATTGAATCCTAAGATATGCAGATCAAGGATAGAGCAGGGACTGCCCAGGGAAGGTCTGGCTTTAGTTCTTCCTCTGAAAGGAATCTATTTAATTCTCATTAAAATGCCTTTTCAAACCAGAAACTCTTAAGCACTCTTAAACTTGAAACTATGACTGAATTAATCTAGAAAGAGTGATAGAATAACATTACTGTAGCATATGGACTAAGTACTTTCAAAACTTAAGTCCTGAATTCTCTTATCCACCAAAAGGTTATTAGCAGACTTCATAAGAATTCTCACACCAGGAATTAGGACTTGCAAAGAAGTTTTTTATTCAGAAGAGTACAGAGTCACTCTTAATTTGTGCTCTAAAAAGTAGCTGAGCCAGAGATAGAGAACTAAAACACCTTCACTGCCGAATACTGGTAACACTTGGTCCTACTTCCTAGAAGAGGTGAGGTATAGAGTTGAATTACTTTTCCTTACCCTTACAACACACACAGGGCAGAGGAATAAATCCAGCATTTATCCTATACTGGCTGACTTGTTCTTGGAACCACTGGACAGCTGTATAAATGTATAAATTTCTTTTTCTCTGGTTTGGAAAGCAAGAAGTAGCTAGAGCAGATCTGATTGACTGAATTCATGAGAAGACTTGACACAAAAGCTGGGTTAGTTTGTATTTCTCATTTGGATTTAATAATGAATCAGGCACTAAAGCACTAGGTCTTGCCAAGAGTTGTCACATTTGATTGGTATCAAAGCCAAAGTATATGCTTAAAGAGTTGGACACAAGCACAAGGATTCCTTTTTGAGAACTTGTATTTTAATACCTAAAGTTGTATGTAAAAGAAAATAATAAAGTCAGAATTGTCCCATAGTTGCAGCCATTTCTGGACCTCCAGCAATAACTCTGTGTGCCAGTTCTCAGATAAAAATTGATTAATTAACAAGACTTCCTGCTCTCAGTTAATTTTCAATAAAAACTAGGTGATCGCAAAGTAGTCTGATATTGTTTGTGACAAAATGTATGGCCTTAACCCTGCAAAACTCCAAAATTCCAAAAGAAAATACTTAATAGTTATAAAGACAAAAGTGAAGCTTCACAATGAATATGAAGCTCAGCATATTATGATCTGACTGCTTCAGCATAAAACTCTGTTTTCTTTAAGCAAGGTAAAAAGTTGACAATGAACAGAAAGAATGTTTTGCATGTGGTTGGGAACAAAAAAATCAACTCTGAAAATGTAATAAGGAAAACAAAACAAACACAAAACAATCTCTGAAACCCCAAACTTTCAGTATCTAGTATTGTCTAAGTATCCCCCTAAGAGAAGATCTCAAGCCACTTGTTTTCAGACCTTGTTTCTTAACCACCAAAGCTCAGTTTTTAAACCAAAATTGTTTAAAAATTAGGATGAAAATTAATTTCTAATTTTAAATACTTTCTATCATGACCACTTCTAGCAATTATCTTTTTTTTTTTGCCCCAGTAGTATCATATCACTAATACAACAAAATGGTAACACTTTCTATAAGATACTATTCTTTTTATACCAAGACATTTTCTCGCCTTTTTTTTTTTGCATAAAGAATTAAGAAAAAAGTCAAAAAATACTGAAACATTTACAAACTATACAGTTAAGAGCAGAGAGCTACATTCTGACTTTAACGTATGTTAAACCTATCTCTCCTGCCCGAACAAGATAGATTATGGAGCAATAAAACTCTGCCAATAGGTTTACACACCTACAGCTGATAACACCTTGTATAATATTAAACAGTAATATATTTATCACCAAGATTTCTTGAATAATCATAGCTAATACTTTAACATCACTTCTGCTAACGTGATCTTCAACTTTTCACATTAGGTTCAGATTGGTGCTTCATACATAAATAGTTTTTATAATAGTTACTTCTCTGAAACATGTACTGTGTCATACTCGATAGCAACTATTTTGTTATCATTGAAAAAAAGAGCAATATCTCTCCATACATCTTTTTTCCATTTCTTTGCTCTAGTTAATATTCATCATGAGCATCTCCTTAACTTCACATACTTTATTGTTATCACTTTGGTTGCAGTCACCTGACTGATAGCTGGTACAGTATAATGCATCATGCATGATAAACATGATTAAAACACTATTCAATTGATTTAAAGACCGTGATTTAAAAGATGAGCTCTGGCCTCAGGATGGTTAATTATATACTTAATGAGCATGAACTGCATCTGGTTTCAGATATGGAAACTTTCACTATGGTAGGAATCAGAAATATATTTGCTTTATGTTATTGGGTTTTTTTCTTTACACCTTCAAGACTCTACGTTCTAGGATGACAACTTTATAGAAGTTTATAAAGAAACAAAATTAAATAGAGCAAATGGCCCCTCAAGCAATTAAATTAATATACAGACTTACTTCCTACAGATTTCTGTCTTATACTTGACAGAAGCATTGACTGAATCATCATTTATGGAGAATTTGTAATTGCTTACACTCCTGTCATGCATACTCTCTGGTTCTAACAGTATTTGGCAGCAAGTGTGGCTTCTTTCCCACTGCATCTCAATTGGAGAAAACCTACAGGATCATTACTTTTACATGGATGTTTGTAAAACCTTAGCAACAAGTTATATTTGAGATCATTCCCCTCTACAACATGTGGCAAAAATGAGCCAAAGCGGGGAGACAGGTAAACTGTGACTCATATAGACTCCCTTCCATTAAGAAACTTTAAAAACCATACAGACCAACCTGGTGAAAGCTATCCCAGAAGGATTCAAAAGTGAGCTAAAACCCTTCAGTTTTTCAGGCAGAAAATGCCTGACATGACAAATCATGAAAATGTTGCAGCTTTACACCATGTGCTCTCATTTCAGTCATCATGTTCACATCTTACACAAGATTTCCCCCTACCCTTCCTTGCCATGCAAAAGACCTTCCAGTAACAAAAGGGGGAACCAGTACTCTGGCAAAACCAGTGCTCTGTGGGACAATGCCAAAAAGATTATTTGCTCTTTCCAGTTCACAGTGTCATTTCTAGCGATGTCACATAAGATGTATTCAGCTTCCATATTGTCTCAAAAAGTACATTGTGCCCAGGCACCTGCACTGGCTCCTTCTCTTTTTATTTGAAGTTTTTAGAAAGAAAAGGCACTAGGAAGTTTACTTGTAGGAGAACATTTTCAAGGCTTACAAGCAACTGTTTCCAGTAAGATCACATATTACACTTTCACAATGGGCAAATGCTAAACACTCAAGGAGCCAAGCAGAAGGAATCCTTGTTCTGAGAGTGTTTCCCCTCTGCTCCCTACCATCTCACTGTGTTCTCAAAGTTTACATGAAATAACAGATTAACTAGTTGAGCAATTACCAAAGGTTGCTCAAATTATGTCATAAATTCATCTGTCCGGGTCCAGCAAAGGTTTATGACACCTGACAGAGCCCATTCCTGGTGCTAAAACCCCAGCAACAACAACAGAAAAGAGTGATCTCATCAACAAGAGACTCCCACCGCTCTCCCCACAGACCTTCCCAGCGCTAATGGGCGCCCAGTGCTCGGTTCCCTTCTCGGCGGAGTGGGCTGGCCGGGGGCGCGGAGCCCCCGCTGCGCTCCCCGCCCGCCGCTGCCCGGCCCGGCCCACTGNCGGGCTGGGGCCCCAGCCCGTGCGCTGCCGCCGCCGCCGCTCCTCCCCCGCCTCCCCGCCGCGCCCGGCACCGCGCACCGGGCGCGCCTCGCCGCTCCCCCCGCGCTCTCTCCTCCCCGGCTCCCCGACGGCTCTCGCCCAGCCCATTACCTCCACCTGCCGACTCAGCTTCCCGAGTCATCCCACCCCGGGTCCCCGGCCTCTCCCCAGCACTAAACCCCTCTTCTGACCGAGTGCCGAGATGGGAAAACTACCGCTCCAGACGGGCCCTCTGCCCTCGGTCCCGGGCAGCGGGGACAGCGCAGCGAGGACAGCCCCGTCGGGGCGTGGACACCCCCTCGCCCTGCCGAGCGCGCAGCTCCTCGCCGCAGAGCCGGCCCAGTACACAGGGCGCCTGCTTGCAACCCTCCGAGACCCGCGGGAGCCGGGGTCGGCTGTGGCGGCGTTTGGCCTTGGCGGCTGCCCGGGGCCACGATCCCCGTCCCCCGCCCCACGGCTGTGCGCGGTCCCGCGGGCGAGCGAAGCGGCGCACGGGCTTAAGGCACAGGGCGGGCGGTCAGCCCAGAGAAGGGTGCGGGGCAAGCGCGGTCATAACTTGCTTCAGTTTTTCAAGTTCTCTGTCAGGCCCGTACCTGAACCGTGAGGAATGGGAAGCGAAGTTGTATCTTTGGTAAGTTTAGCTCAAACACCCAGATCTAACACTAAGGCTGTTTCTGAAGCTTTGTATGTGTGATATACAAACAAAATCACTGTTTTAATGGCTCACACCAGAAAGCATACTTGAAAGAGACAAAGATGACAAGAAGCAAAAAAAAAAAGAAAATGTGATTTAAATCTGTACGTGATTTAATTTTATTTGCCGCTTTATTTTGATATTTGCGCACTCCAGTGTCCTTTCATTTCTGTAACTTAAAAAAATACGGACGGAAAAGGCCATGGTTTCTTAATCATGCAGCCGTTGCCCTCTGAACCGGCTCTGTGAAGAAGCGCATGTACTTTTCTACGGACTTATAGCTTGCGCTACAATTTAACCAGCTGTTACTCTTTGCAAACTTTCCAGACACTTTTTATTTCAACGTTTCTCGCTACGCCCCGCTGTGCTTTCGTAAGGAATTTCTCTTTGCCTTGGCAATTCTTCCTCGTAGATTGCCGAAACAACAAGTGCCCTCTTACCCTGTCACCGCACCGGGCTCCTTTGTGTCTCAGACCTCCCTCGAATCATTCCCGCTCCTGCTTCATTAATGACAAAACCAGTAAGAAACGCGGAGCAGGCAGGACTCCAGGAAACTGTCCGCATTTTATCATGTCCTCAGACAATGCGTAGAGGCAGGGCGAAATCCGCCCGGGCTCCAGGACAGCAGCGCGGAGCCCTCCGGCATCCTGCCACCTAGTGGAGCCGGGCCCGGGCCGCCAGCCCATCCCTCACCGCACCGCGCACCCCAATGTACCCCGCACCGCGCACCCCAATGTACCCAGCACCGCACCGCGCACCCCAATGTACCCCGCACCGCGCACCCCAATGTACCC
>VXBQ01011391.1:269621-287927 GCA_013400175.1 Phainopepla nitens | reverse complement strand
CGCACCGCGCACCCCAATGTACTCCGCACCGCGCACCCCAGTGTACCCTGCACCGCGCACCCCAGTGTACCCTGCACCGCACCGCGCACCCCAGTGTACCCCGCACCGCGCACCCCAGCGCACCCCGTATTGCACCGCGCACCCCAGTGCACCCCGCACTGTCTACGCCACTGTACCCCGCACCGCGCACCCAGTGCACCCCGTACTGCACCGCGTACCCCAGTGTACCCCGCACCGCACCCCAGTGCGCCCCGCACTGCACTGCGCACTGCGCCCCGCACCGCACCCCGGCAGCCAGGAGAAGGCGGGACCAACTTCTCCGGGCGCTCGGTGCCGGGCGCCTGGAAGGCACCTCCCGCCGCTCCCTGATGAGGCAGCGCCAACCCTCCAGCTCTTCCAGAGGTCAGGGAACTTCAGCAGGAGCGCGAATCAGCATTCGGGTCCCCCCTCTGCCGGAGCCGGGGCAAGGCTGGGATCCCACATACTCCCTTGGCCTCTGAGAAAAGCTCTTTGGGTCTTTGGGTAGGCCCTGGCATGCAGATCACCTAGATCTACCAAATTTTTTCACTCCATTAAAAAATGGTGAAACATTAATATAAAGACAGAATTAGAGAATCAGCTAGGTTGGAAAAGACCTTTGTGATCAACGAGTCAAACTAGAAAACCATTCTTCTAAACAGCACACACTAGCCTGCTACAGCCTCCCCTTCCTAGCCTTTGGACCTCTGGTACAAATGAATAAGGCAGAAACTGAGCAGAGGATTAGACTTTTATTTTTTTTTTTGTAATTTACATTAGAAAGTGAGATATGTTAATAATTTGAAACCATTAGTGGATCAGGTCCAAACTAGTTAAAATGTCAATGGGTTATGAAGTATTCTTCATAACACCATCTCCCTGTGGCTATTACCATAAGAGCTGATTTGCACGCACTTGTAGCAAATTTGGGACTAACAAAGGCATCCCATCAATCATCGTTGATTATGTAATTTTTCTTACATGAAAAATTCCACGAACTTTCCCTAATTTTGAACACTTCTTCTCTAAACTTAGAAAATTTCTTTGCCTACTTACTTACTTTGCCTACTTACTTGCTATCTTCACCAAACCCGTGGAGTGATGACTTCCTTGCTCTGTGATCCAATAGTTTTGCAAATAAATCAGATGCTTTCACATACACACATCCCTCAGTCAAAAACTCCTAAACTCTTGGTTTTATTTTACATATTTATTGTCTTTTTTCTCTCATGTATCCACAAAGTTTCCACTGGTACATTTCCTTGCTTATTTCAGAGTCCTAACCTTCCCAGGGATCTTGAACATACTCAGCTGACACGAATGTAAAACTTGTCATCAGCATCACTGTGAGTAGGAATGAACTGTAATATTTTCTCTAGGGACTGAAATACATCCAATTTAAGTATTATTTATGCATTTCAGTTACATGAACTTCTTTCACTTTTACAGAAATGCAACTTGATACACTGAGACAATAGCTACTTTATCTTTTAGATGTATCCACATCCACCATCTATGGGCCTTCACTCTTAAGAAAACACAGAGAGGCTGAGTTAGGGAGGATGAGTAAAGGCTGGTTCCCTGTGCCATCTCCGTGGCAGCTCTGGCTCCCACACTCCTGCAGGGGTAACTCCACCAGGTGAGAACCAAGGGGCATGGCCAGTCTGAAGTCACACACAAGGGAAACACTCTGGCTGGTTAGATGCTTCCACGACCATGGCAACTTAACAGCGATTTCTGCCCTGGGGGCTGTACCTTGACCTCCCTCCTGCCCTTGGGTACTTGTTGCCATTCTGCCCCAAAGCCACCAGACTGCATGTAAAGCTGTTTAAGCTAGCTCCTGACCTAGCTGAGAACCCCACCAGAGTGGTGAATTGTCACTGGGATCTAAACTTAGGAGGAAGAAAACCCACTTAGCGCTTTGCCATGGTCAGTAAGGGTACAAACCTACGGCAAGGGGCAAGGCAGAGAAAGGCAGGGCATGGATTTGCTTTAGATGCCATGAAGTCCTCAAAGGAGTTCTGCATTCCCTTTCCTAGGTACAGCAATACATTGGTGGTCTGGGGCTTGTTTGTTTGTTTTTTAATCCAGCTGCTGGTTTTCAAGAAGAGGAAAAGAAGATGGTTTAGTTGATTGGTGGTGATTGTTCAAAGATTGGACTTTATGATCTTGGAGGTCTTTTGTAACCATAATGATTCTATGATTCTAAAAAATTAATTCTATTTGGATTTTTGATTTATGTCACTGGACAAAGGGGTAGGAGTTTTTAGTAGAAAGAAATCATGATCATATTAAATACAATCTCCTCAGAAAATCAAGCTAAAGAGCTGTCAAAACTATCACTTTAAGTCATTGTTTTTCTTTTGTTGCTTAAAATGAAAAAGTTCTTTGTTCAGTCTCTCAGTTCCAATCTTCTGGAAAAAAAAACAAACCTGCTGCACTGACCTATCAATCACACTTCTAACCAAACCCTCATTTTTTTCTAAATATTTTAATTAACTGGAAACTACTTTTTCATTATTAATAATTTTGCTTTGCAATGTCTCATTCAACCCCAAAGAAGTCTGATCTATTTTCTATTTTTTTTTTTTTTTTAATAAAAGCAGATAACTTTATCCACAAACCTGACACTGGTCTTTCTCTCAAGCTTACCTGTACGCTCAGTTGGACCTGGGTTCCCTTCATCATTCCAATTAATTTCAACAATGATGGGAAGCCTTACTTCAAATCCTTTTGAAAGAATGGCCTTAACATATGGGTCAGGTATAGCTTCTCATATTTCTTACAAGCAAGGAAAGTAGTTTGGCCACTTTTCCATAGGGTAGAGCTTTAATCTACCCTACAGTTGTCAGTTACAAAAACATTGATTACTCTGTCTCAGAGCTGCTTACACACATTAAAAAAACACCTACTCAAAACAGTAAGGCAGAAACAATGAAAGCACCCTGACAACTACAATTTTAAGCATATGTATAATTTATTATTCAGCACAAGCATTCTATCTGATGACATAAATATCTACTCCTAGTTGCTGAAGTCCTCACAGTATTCTCTAGTTGTGGACAAATTAGCAACATCTTGCTTTTCATACTATTTTTCAGTTTTGGCTTATACTACTACAAATTCCAAAGAGCTTCTCTATTCCCCGGAAATACATCGAAAACAATCTTAACCAAGATAAAAGCTATAGCAGCATTCACTTAAAAAGTAAACTATTCCCAGATATTTACCAGACAATTAGTTTTTGCGTCTATACTCATTATACTTTTAGAATACAGATGGACATGGAGAAAATGCCAGACAGACAGCTGTTGGATCCATTTCCACAAGCAAAAACTGTATTCCAGTACATTGTCTTAATACTGCTAAAATTGATTCAGCCAATGCTTTCAGCACTTGCAGATTAAGATTCTTAATCTGTGTACACTGGATAATTTTGGCAAGCAGGGTTATATATGCTTCACCAGTCACTGACTATGTTAATTCAATGCATGGTCTCAAAAAATATGGATAACAGTTTAATATTCCAGAGCAACTAAACAGATCATTTATGAGGCATTTGTCTCTGTGGCACAACATATGCAGCTAGGAGGTGAAGTACTGTGAAAGTACCAGACCTTTCATTCTGGACAGGTAAAATGGGCAGATCCCGTTTTCGTAAGATCTTACATGGAAATCACAAGAGAGAAAACAGAATACATCACAGGCTTGAAGGAATAGCACAATAGCTGTGTATTGGTGCTCAGTATGGTCCAACTCATACTGAATTTGCAGAGGTTGATTTTTCAGGCACTACAGGCCAACTTCTTCAAAGTACTTCAAATTGCACACAATTTTCAACAAAAATTGTAACACCACACTAAACGGAACCATCAGACAAAAGTCAAATATGTTCATATGTTGTCATTTGGTCTACAGAGTTAATAACTAGTACTAGAATACTTTTTTAAACTGGAAGGTATTTTTAAGCCTTTTGAAATTGTTAACACTCAATAAGGGAAATGAAAACATTATTTCATTCAGAAGCACATAATTCTGCGACAACCTATTTCTATTTATACCAATGCATCAAAACAAGTATCAACTTTTAGACCTACTGAAGTGTCAGTTTTGATCTGCCTTTCTACATGATCTATCAAAGTACTGACTGAAGTCTTGCTGACTAAATTTATATCAAATAAAGTGCTAAATAATCTAGAATCTGAACAGAGGAAGTTCAGACTTTGGCCTTGATTACATAAGAAAATGATACTACTCATTTTTCTAAAAGATTTCTTAAAATGGTGAAAGCCCTCTGTTAGTAACCCTCATAATATTAAGATTTGTGATGGATTTTAACAGCTTGTTCACAGCTTAATCCGAAATGATAATTGTCCTGGCAGATAAGGTACCTGCATAAAAAAAAATATGAAAAAGAAAAAAAAAAGAGAAGAGACAACTTTTGACAAATATTGGAGCTAATGGAAAAAAGAACAGGTACCAAATGTAGGGTATTTTTCATTTGTTCATTTTACACTTGATAAAAAATATTTGGTTCTTTGGAAGTTACAATAGGAAATAGTTTTCTGAAAATTTCAGTATTTGTTTGCTTTCAGTCTAGAAGGAGTAAGGGGAGTTAAGGGGTTGAAAATCCAGGTCAGACAAACTTGTAAGGTTTATGTTTCCAAAGATAGCTTAAACTTCTTCCTCTTCATATTGTCATGTAATAATCCCAGAACAATGGTAATATTGATGTTAAAAGGGCAAAAATCCAAGACTGATACCTTCTGTGACTCAATAAAAGGCACACGCCAGCAATCTTAAGCAGTTGAGCAACAAAGATTATTGAACTACCTAGAGCATAACAAAAAGTGCTTAATTATTTACAACTGCTTAAAAGAGAAAGAGCTTGAGTTCCTGTCAGAGCTCTGAGACTGGAATCATCTTTACTGGAATGTTACTGCAAAGATCATGCAGTATAAACCCTACCATGTGAATCCATGCAGCACGAGAGATCCTTAACCCACTTCTTTTTGAAAGTATGCTTAGTTTGGTGTATGCTACTCTTGCCTAAAATAACTCTACATGGGTCCAAATATTTTCTGGTCTTAATGGAAAAAGTTGAAAGCAAACGACCATT
This sequence comes from Phainopepla nitens, assembly GCA_013400175.1. NCBI lineage: Eukaryota > Metazoa > Chordata > Aves > Passeriformes > Bombycillidae > Phainopepla > Phainopepla nitens. Next base: position 282,790 of record VXBQ01011391.1, on the reverse strand, counting down.
ATTCCAGTTATTAAAAAAAAACAGCCCAAGTCTAACAGTTATAAAAGAACTGTAAGACTTGGTTTTCTTTTCTTGTCTTGCCTCTGCAATTGCCTCTTCAATAAGGAAGTTGCCTTATTAGGAATAAAAAATAATATAAAAATATAATAATAAAAAGAATAAAAAAATAAAATAAATTTACTTTTTTATTATTTTTATTTTAAAATAAAATAACATTTTTTAAAAAAAAATTAAAAGGCGAGATATTCACTCTCCTGAAAGATGCCAAAGAATTTTGAGATCATTGTGTGGGTAAAGGGGCAGAGAGGGTTCTACATGAAGGCAAAGGGTTGGGCAGTATACAACCCCTTGTTTTCCATGCAGTTCTCTCAGCACTCTAAGCCCACATCCAGACCATTTCCAGAAGCCACGCTTAGATCCAGGTTAGTTGGTAAAAGCCTTATACTTAGTTATGCTTCAGAAAACCAATAATCTTTTCAAGTACAAAAGAACAAAGTACAAAAGAACATTTTCAGAAAGGGTTTTCTTCCAGGCAAAATGAGAAGTGATGTCTTTTTTTTTTTTTTTTTTAATGGCAGATGTCAGCAGAATATCATGAGTTACTGAGTTTAATCAACAACCTTTCACAGTGGACACAATGAAAAATTTATTTGAGGTTAAAAGTGTCTCTTCATGAGATCTTGAAGCTACCTGTGCTAAGCCAAACAGGTACAGCTGTATTTTGAATAGTTAAGATTTTTGAGGCTAAAAGCAAGACTTCTTGAAATTGTGGAGATTTATGTCAAGCTGTGATTTACACAAGTGACAGCAGGAGAAACCCACCATTATACATCTACGGATAAAACAGCCTTTTCTCCTCTTTATTTACAAAATACTCTATGACTTTTCTGCAAGAAAAAGGTTCATATAACAGGATAAGGATCATGTTAGATAGGAGAAGAATCGTGTTAGACAATCACAGCACAATGGTGTGTGCTATCAGGCATCACTCTTGAAGCTGTCCACAGAACTGGTTGATAAAAACACATTGCTCCACTTGGAAAGGAATTCCTGAGATGTAAGAAATGATCTTTTAAGACTACACTTTTTAATAAAAATTGCTAAACTGCCAGACCATAAAGTTTGATCATCAAGACGAGCCTGCCACTGTTGCAAGTAAGCCTGCAAAGCAATTCAATCTTATACACCCCTAGGTGATGCAGACCAAAAAATACTTCCTAGAGCTCTAGGCAAAGTAAGGCTTATTGTAAAATACTGGCTATCACTGTTAACACTGCAAAAATAAGGGAGCAAGGAATATAAGGTTATATAAAGCAACTCAGGTCCCTGACTTTTGACTTATTTACTAAAAAACCCAAAACTTTACATAGTGATATAATTACATATATAAAGAAATAAAAAGCTGGTCAACCAAAGGCACTTTGCAAAGACTTAAAAACTGGTGATGAAGTTCATATTCCACTGAGTTCTGCCCCTGAACTAGTGCCACTATATCCCATGCCTGGTAAGAGACCTACCTGGATGGTAAATCTGAGACGAGATTTCTGAGTTTGCCCTGCTAAAGCTGTTTGACTTGAAGACAGTCAAGCACCCAGTCAGGAGCTTCTTTATGGAACACAAGCTGCAATGCTTTATTTGAACTCTATCTTTCAAATGTGGTATTTTGTTTGGTTTGGTTTTGTTTCTCTGGTTGGTTGGTTGTTTGTTTTTCCTGAAAGGAAAGGTGTTATTTGATAGAAGAAAAACAAACAAAATCAACCAACAAAACCAAACAAATCACTCTTGTCAGGTGTCTCACTTTCTTCCCACAGAACGGGAGAATGGATAATCTCAACTTTTTTTGGCATGAGAGTAAAGAGACATGGTAATAATGGTTCTGAGAGAAAATAAGAAAAAATGGACACATTTAACAACACTGACCACTGAAATGATGGACTCAAGCTGTTCCGAAGAGTTATCAGAGAAAGCATTTTCAGATTAGACTCTAGAATCAAAACGGTTCCTTTAAAAGATCTATTTTCCTACCCAGAGGTTTCCATAATTAGCTAGCTACAATTAGGACTATTAAGTTGGTCAATGTCAGCACAATACTTTTACAGCAGATTTTAAAAAGCCAGATATACACAAAAACTGTTTAAATTAACAAACTGGGTTTATTACTTAAGAAAGGGAAAATATTTGCACTTTTATTTCTAAGTGCATTTACCCAGATATTAAAACCAGGAATTTCATACTCTACCCTTACATAGACATCTCCCTTGCTGGCTAACAAAAACTTAATTTACACTTCCCTGTGCCTGTGTGAAAGGAAAACTGCAATTTCTTCATGCACAGGAATGGGTTATAAATTAGTATAACCATTGAGGGAAAGATCCTTCTGTGGGTCTAATTGTAGACAGCACAATGAAAAAAAGAGTGGACAATACAAAGTGTAAGTTATGAGACAGAAATTAATAATTAAAATATTTAATTATACTGTACAGAAATGAAATTATTTCTAATCAAATATTTGTTTCAGTCTCATTTTTCTTTTCTCAGAACAATAGCATAGAAGTCAGACAACAATGAAAAAATATGTATTTGAAATAATATACAGGAAAGACAAACAATATGGAGATTTCTGTTTACACTTTTGCATAATACATAAGGGAAATGCTTCTTTTATTTGATGCATAGTTAAGCTGCAAAAGTCAATGACCCACAGCTTTGTAAAGTTTATAAGGACTCAGGACACAAACAGACATGTACATAGGAAGGGAAAAACTAAATGCATTTACAATAATTATTTATTAAAATCTGAAATGCCTTTTTATTAAGACAACCTCTGTTTCTGTGAATTTAGGAGGCAACATCTACTACATGCAGTTTATCACAAAACATCTCCTACTATAGCTTTACTTTTTTCACTATCATATCCTGGACAGGATCCTGGCTAGGGTTGAAAACCACAGTAGATAGGTCTGTCACATACATTTGGCAGCAGGAAACTAAAGAATTTTTTATTGACACAAGTAAAGACAATTTCATTCTGACAGAAATATAATATGGCTTTAGACACTTCTTTTAGAGCTGGAAAACAAGGAACAACTTCTGAGTACTAGCAAGAAAATGAAATAATATGAACACTAATGCACCTGTTTGCTGTAAAATAATTTCATTTTGGAAATCAGAAATAAGAGATATTTTCTGTTTATTTTCTTTCTTACCTTGTAAGTTGTTTTCCCTATTACTGTAGTGCTAAGGTCAGCTAAGTCAGGATTCTAGTCACTCTCCTCCAATTGCTTTCATTTTGAAGGCAAGATATGACAAATAAGTGAGACAAACTTTTAGATTGTGAGAAAACTGCAAAAAAAAAGAGCCAGCAGCATGCCTATTAAAGGCTTCTCTTTAAGCTCAGCCTTTACTCAACCTCAGCTACCCTTCTGCTTGTCTCAGTCAAGCCAAGCAAACACACTTTTGAAAGAGCAGGTTCACCCAGTTATACCTCGGTGGGAAGAAGGTGGGCAGGGGTGCATAAGTGGAAAGAAGTCAGAAACAGAGGTAGACATTTATGATTTTTAGAAAGAAATAGTTAAACAGAGGTATGCTGAGATTTCTAATTCCCTTCCTTAAGACATGACTATGAACAACAATAAAAAGACCAAAACTAGAAAAAAAAAGCTGAAGGTTGTGTTTCCTGAATTCTAGATGCTCAGCTGAGAGTAGAAACACAGAAGGCTAGAAGAAAGGGAGTAACAGAAATAATTGATAACTAATACTAATAACAGAAATAATTTTATTCTTCAAAGATTAAGCCATGAAAGAAAATGAGAAGAGAATTTTTAAATGGATACCATGCTGAAAAATGCAGATATAACCACTGGTACAGCTGGCATACCTCATTTATGTATGTATCGATGAAAAAAAAAATGAATACTAAAAAAATCCCAAGCATCAAAATGGCAAACAAGATATTTGTCTTGAGATATGTCACAGGAATTCTGAACAGTGAGCATATGAGGAGGCAGCTTTCCTAAGCAATGAGACCAATCCAGCACCTTCTTGTCTAACTACAAACATGCTTATTCTACTACAAATGCCTGGGGAAAAGTTCCCTCTCAAAACAGAGGCTAGAACACCAAGTGCCCACACCCAGTCTAGCACTGTCTATATCAAATGAGCTTGAGTTGGTAGCTTGTCACAAACAGTCTGCTTTGGCAGACAGGAACAGCAAATAGATTCCAGTGCAAAAAGACAGCCTTTTAAAAAGGAAACACAGAAAGAGCAACCTACCCCTATCTGGACACAGCTGACCCCCAGCATCTTTTATTCTGATTCTGTTAACACCAAAATAAAAGATGATCTATAGAAGAGTAAAGAAGAAATATCCTCTGTATAACAGAGCTCATGAGAAGGGGGTGCTCAAATTTTCTGCGTAGGTATATCAGTTGTACACACATAGAGACCAACTCGTTCCCACTTGGGATACCCCCCATAACATATTCATGAGAAATTAAATTAAAACTTGTGTGGACCAGTGCTGCCCCAACAAGAGAGCAACTACTTGGTGATATTTCCCTGCCTGATCCATGATTTTCAGGTACTAAGTTTCTATTAAAAAATATCCTTTGTGCTCTTCTAGGATGTTGGTGGGTTTTTTTGAATCATTCAGCCTAACCTAAGCCAGGATCCACACCCATCAGACGCTTGCAAAACCCAGAATGCTTCAGATACTGTTTATCTAAAAAGAGCCCGTAGATCTTACTTCCTGCAATTATATATATATATTTATATATAAAAGTGCTAAAATAATGAAGGCAGAGAAAGGTAAATAGTAGCCCAACCAAACCAAGTTGGATGTTCCTTTTCTGCTGCAACTCAGTAATAGATGTAGCATGTGATCCAAACCCAGCTTGATCAACCAAAAATCTCTTTTTTGCCTTTTAATCATCTCTGGTTCAATTACGTGTACTACTCCCACATGCTATGCTTATGATTAAATTTATTTTCAAACAGCAGTTTCAATGCCTTTAACTGAATGCTACATAACCAAATGCCTTTCCTTATACTTAATCCACTGTTCTCATTCTACTTCTGTCATTGCTGTTTTGATCATTAACTGTATCACTAGAAGTGGCTTAATAATTACTCATTGCTTCTAGAAGCCTTGATAATAATTCTTCCTGATTCCTCAGGTTTTCTGGAAAAAAAAAATTCTTTTTTCATGCCATTACCTGTTAAAAACTTTTAATGCTATTTCAAGAGTGGTTGCAGTTTTTAACAGTCTCCTAAAAGTATTGCAACAAGTACAGCAGTGAGAGTAACAGTTCTATAGAGCAATTGGATGTTCATAACACAATTGTTACAAGAATCCATCTGCAATAAAAAGCAGTCCTTCCCAGAAGTCCTCCCAAATAACAGTGCAATGAATCACATGCTACTACTGTTTTGCAGAAAAAAATCCCCAAATCAAGATCTGTATTTGTCACCTTATGCTCAAATTTAACACTGTTCCTCAGGACCTGCTGGTGATATATCAGACAGGTTCCCAGGTTGTGAACTTCTTACTCCACTTTAAATTTCAGAGACATCTAGACAAAAATAATTTGTATAGGAATTAAAGCTATGTGCTTTTTTGTGAAGAAGGCCACTCACTGGAGCAAGACAAGGCAGAAGACTTCCTGTTGGCAGTATTCAAATAAACTAAGTTATGTCAGCAAAAACTACAATAAAGAAAATTTTCCTTAATCCTAAAAGATTGTTTATTGCTTTTTCTCTAGTAAAAATGAAAAGTCTGAAATTAGACAGTATGGATACTAGAACCAAGCATTCACACTAGAAACCAGCTAGGAACTACTACTCCAGAGGGATCCTGCCCTTCAAGCACACCATGTCAATTGTAAATGCCTTGCTCTTATGGTGACACTGCATTCACTGCACCACCTCCCGTCCCAAGGAGCTGCAGAACAGATGCAAAAGCATCTTGGTGCCAGTTCAGGAAAGTGCTTCTGACAGATCTAAAGAGGCATGCAAGAAGTGGAGTTGCAATGACTTACTGTGGGAATACACATTCTCAATACTTACTGTCTGCACTATGGTCTCTGAATTGCCTGGGGCTCTGGCCAGTTAATTGCCAGTTAATAGCCACAACATGACATGATGTGACTCCGGTGCTGACTGTGATTCTCTTTTCCACACAGTGACTTGCAGCTTTGTAAACTCAAAGGTGTAACATTAGAACGTGTTGCAAAATGATCAGCAGTGTCATGGGCAGGTAAAAAAAGACTATTTTGCTAATGCATACAAATAAAGAGCCTAGAATAACAAGTAGGTGTTAAACAGAAGTTGTATTTACGTACCAAAAGTAGAAACAGTGCAAGCAGGAAGAAAAATAATAAATTATCCTAAATTATTTGAAAGCATAGACAGCCTTAACATTGCTTCCAAATGTAGTGAAGAAATCTAATTCCTTTTTTCCAGACTAATGCTCTTCAAGCTAAAATATGCTTAAAAAGTCACATTCATTTCTTAAAAAAGTAATTTCTTTCAACAAACAGTACCGGCTACAGATTTAATTGTAAACACTTCATTGGTATGCTGTTTAGGTAATGTAGATGAGACTTAGATGTCTAAGTCTTGGAGACTTAGACAAGTTAATTCTATTACATCATGAATCATTTAAGTAGAGACAGTTGTAGGTTGGCAGGAATATTTGCCTGTTACAAAATCCTGTCTGTTACAAAATCCAGTCAGAGCTTGCTGCCAAAGAACATGTGGAGATTTTGCAGAAAGTTAGCCAAAGGGTTAATTGGAGGTTTGTGACAAGTGGCTGATGTGGACAAGGAAACCTATGATCATGGCTCTTTAGTGCAAGCCATATACACCCATTTTTCCCCCATATACACCTGGATTTCAAATACATTCCATGATGAGTTTGGATGATCTGGTTAAAGAAATAGGCATTTCAAGGAAGAACATAGAAAATAACTATATGGGACAAAGGCAAACTTGTTTATTGCAGAGCTTCACAGGCAATTGGGTTTCCACAACTTCACTGCAAGGTAAGATTTGTAGGAAAGCTTTATGAGAAAGAAATCTTGATCAAACATCCGTTGGCAGCTTATATAGCTGCACTGACAAAGAAGGAGCTATCTTCAATAACCTGGACAGTTCTGGTATATAGGATGATCAGGACTCAGGGAATTTTACAGTATCAAAGTAGATAGGAACTGCTGAGTATTTTACTGCACCAATTAGACAGAAGGTATCTTTTTTAATATACTATAGTATATAGTATATATGTATAGTGTACAGTATAAATGTATAGTATATATACAATAGTGCCTGTTGATTTCACACACTGAAACTGATGAGGTTTTTTTAACCAGAGAACTTTTATATCTATGGCAAAAGCAACTTGAATGAAGGAGTTATGTCAGTGGTTAGAGACTTAGGGAGAAAAAGCTGCAGACATATATATACAGGATCCTATGTAAAAACATGATTCTATATGAGCACACAGGAGGCTGGACTATGGCCATTTGAATATTAGGGGGAAGGAACCTTTTACTACAGGCTCAATAATCACTGTTTTAGAATCAGAGAATTGTTACAGTTGGAGAAGATCACAGAGTCACTAACATAGCACTGGTTTAGTGTTAACCACTAAACCATATTCCCAGAGAGTGCATCCACATGCCCTTGGAACACTACTGAGATGGTGCTTCTACCACTTCCCTGGGCAGCCTGTTCCAAAGATTGCCTACCTTTTCAGTGAAGAAATTTTTCCTAATATCTAATCTAAAGCTTCCCTGGTGCATCTTGAGGCCATTTCCTCTCATCCTATCACTTGTTACCTGGGAGAACAGATAGAATCCCACTTCACTACAACCTCTTGTCAAACAGTTGTAGAAAGCAATACACCTGAGCCTCCTTTTTTCCAGGCTAAGCAACCAGAGTTCCCTCAGCCGCTTCATGTAAGACTTCTGCCCCAGATCCTTCACCAGCTTTTTTGCCCTTCTCTGGGTATGCTCCAACATCTCAATGTCCTTCATGTAGTGCGGAGCCAAAACTAAACATAGGATTTGAGGCCTCACCAGTGCCAAGTACAGAGGGAGAATCATTGTCCTAATCCTGCTGGCCACATTATTTCTGATCCAAGCCAGGGTGCCACTGGCCTTCCTGGCCATGAGGGCACACTGCTTGGTCATGTTCAGCCTGCTGTCAGCCAAAGACAATCAGGGCATCCCCAGGGCATACCTGCTCCCACATGCCAAATAAGGAACCTTGTAGTTTCCTGTTACTTGGACCAGCTGTGACAGAAGAGCTCAAATTATCATAAAAGTCTCTTCCACAGGTAGACATTTCTGCACATAAGTTTGGAGAGTAGAATAAGAGTCCAAGTATAAGACAGCTAGAAAACAGCACAACATCTTTGAATGGTTTTCCCATACAATATGTTCTCATGATTCAACTGTTGGCATTTATAACAACTTCGGTTTATACCACTGGAGATGTGGACAGTATCACAATTTCTCTTGAAGAGAAGACCTTAAAGCAGATGTAAAGGAGATGCTGACTTTGCTGGAAGAGATGGATGAGATTAAAGGAACTGGTAGCAAAGTCCAGTTAGCACATCCTAGGAAATCAGTTAGGGGCTGAACAGCTCCTTTCAGAAGAGAAACTGAGATTTTAGGAGCTCTGAATTACTAGTATCACTTTGAAGAGCCAGAATCGTAGATCATAATATAAAATACCCTCCTGATTGAATAAACTCAAACAAAACAAGTCCAGAAGACAGTATGTGTGTGGGAGTTCTCACAATGCCCAGACGCTACTGGTGAGCAGCCCCAGCCATGTAAAAGTAAGAGATAACCAAAGACTTAACATCCTGTGGTAAACCTACGATAGCAAGGCCAGTCAGTATGAAAAAGTGACAATTAGATTGTATGTTTTGCTAACAAAAGAAAAGAAAGAGAAAAAACCAATACAAACCACCAAACATGATAAAGCAAAATCAGCTTTTGATTCAAAACCAGTCCCTTTTTCAAGAAGCCACATTCCTTTTGCATTGGTCAAAGCAAAATAAGAATGTGGCAACCAATAAAAATATTACATACATGAATATACTGAAATATGTGGATAATCTTCAATCTTGATAAAAGTGATAAGACAAAGTGAGATGTCAGAATAAAAGGTAAGTGGTGTAGAAAGCTCAAAGCAGCACTTGATCATTATAAATTGCTGTTAGAAAATTCAAACATTTGAGTTTCTAAGAGACAGGCAATACTATTACAAGTGGTTGCCTGAGTATCAGCAGAGAGTCAACAGGCTGAAACAAGGTACTCACCATGATAACGAAGTGGGAGTACTGCCAGTTAAGATTAAGGGGACGAAACAGCATAGAACAGAGTAGAGATAGTGGAGGAATGAGGAATTTTTAATAGAATATCAGGAATCATTCTGACACGGACTTGCTACACAGACCAAAGCTTCCAGGTTATATGGAAAGAGGTTAAAAATCTGCCTGAGTGACACTAAAATAAAAGAAAGTATCTTCAACATCCTAATTCTTGTTCTAGGTTTTTTAATACATTACTGCCATAATAAGAGATATTTTCACAACAGGATTCAGGTTTACATCATGTCCCATGAAGTATGGAGAATTTTGACAATGGTTTAATGCTTCTACCAGAAAACAAATTTTGAAAACAGAAAACTAGTTGGTATGCAATCTATATTCATGTGTTTGGCGGCAGTTGAAAGCTTTACATCAGGTACCATCCAAATAGATTTGGTAAAATGGACAGGAGGAACACAGCTGTAAAAAATGAATTATAAGCCAAACAGATAAGATGAAATGCTTTCCATCTTTTTAAGTCCATTAGAGTGATGACTGAAATAACTATTAACAACTCCATTTTCTGCAGTGCAGCATCTCATAATAAAATTTCAGGATGGCAAAACTAAAACTGATTTAACACTAAGGGTGATTTCAGATCATAGAAAGAACACAGACCACTCAAGTGCTTTTTAGAGAATAAGTATGCATCTTTATATTTGAAATACCCTAAATATAAGAGATGCTACAGCTATTTACAAGTCAGCTGAAAATTCATCCAGGACAGTATAAACTATTTTGTTTCCCATTTATTTAATGAATGTGACCTGTAAATTGCAACCACTTGTGCTACTTTATGGGACTTTTTCAAATTAATTCCTGGATGTACTGCTCTTAACTGTGGAACTGGTACAGCTGTTAGTTCACCATCTCCCAATTGAACATTTAATGGTAATTTGTCGATTCTGTAGACCCAGAGCTACTAAGCATCTCTGAGAATGAGGATCTCTTACAATTTTCCCAGCTTGAGCCATTCTATAACCACCTCCTGCATGTAAAATGAGTACTGTGAGGCAACAAAGAAAAGATGTTGGGAAGTGTTCCTACAGGAGAAAGTAAAAACACACTGATATTTGGCAAGTGTGGATGACAGCCAGGACTTACCATACTGTCAACCAAAATAAGTCTGCCTAGCTCAAAAACGAAGACAGATTTCAAGGTCACAAATAAGCTGGAGTAAGAAGAATGTGAAAAAGAAGTAGGAGAGTCTACATCAACAATAATGTCTGATTTACAGTACCAAGCAATTACAAAAGGAGAGATCATCTGCTACCAGATTCTGTATGATTGTCTTGCTCAGATTCGAAACAGCTATTGGGTACACTGGCTGCAAGGTTTTTCTACACTGTGAGCCTCTGAAAGGAGAAGGGATTTTTTCTTTTAACAATTGGTATGATCAGGCCTGTTACTGAAAATTACCATTCTAGAGTGATGCCCTTTGAGAAAGCAAAAGCATTCAGGTTGCATTTCAAGTGTCTGTTGTGACATTTTAATTTGGATGGGTTATAATGCAGGGAAAAGGAAAAAAAAATCACAAACAAACCAACCAAGCATCTCCAAATCTGAAACATGAACCACTACAAATAAATCACAATTGTCAAATACTAAACAATTGGCAGTGTATTAAAGGTAATGAATTTATTCACAGTACCAGCACTAGTTAGAAATACCTCTCTTGGAGCATGTGATGTCAGTTGTAAAAAGTCACACTCAATTGTCTTTGGAGTTTAGCCAACGGGGATATAAGTTCAACTAGCAAGTCCATCTTCTGTAACACAGCTAAGCCAAACGAATAATATTATAGAAGCTTGATTCTGGTTATGGTTATTATAAAGTTGAGTACTGGTAGATTCGATACAGATACAGAGAAGCTACACAAAAAAGGCATAAATACTACTTTTCCTCTGCATAAAATAAGAAATATTCGGATAAAAAAAGCCTGAAAAGTTTGTATAAAATTTACAATTTTATACAAATTGACATGGCTACAAAACCCTTCAATTATTACACATGGTAAACATTATATCTTCATAACCAAACCGTTTCAAACAGAGATTTAGTGTATACAGGTAAATCCAAAATAAGCATCTAAAGCTAAGCCTTTATAGAGAAGCATTTATTACCGTTTAGTCAATTTTAGCAACCTTTGCTCTAGGGAGGCTGTGTGAAAAGAAGGGGGTTTGCATTTCTATCAAGTTTCCAGAACTAGAAGTTTCTCTCATGGGAGTTCATTTAAAATGTTCACCTAGCTCTTACACCAGAGCTCCTTGCTGTCAATAATCTGACTTTCATTACACTTTAATGCAAACAAGCTGTCATATTTAACAGACAAGCAAATAAAATCCAGAAAATCCAGCTATTAAAAATGTCAAGCAGGCACAATTGAAATATGCAGACCATGCAGATTTCTTTTTTAATAAGTGCAATTTTTATAGCACTTGATATGTTCTAAGCATAACTCTAGCTAACTCGCAAATCCCAAAATAGAAAAAGTTGCATTACACATCGCATTGCATTAAGAAACAAAAGTTAAGGAAAAAATAAAATAAATAATAAATAAAATTTCCACAGCCACCTTCTGATCAAGATGAGGGTAATTTTTGCTAAAATTAACGTGCCAAAATTACATTTTCACAGTGTCATGGGCACAAGGACTGCACTTATCATTTTGTACTCTTCTCCAAGACCAAACCGCTTTTCTGTCAGAGGATGCTGAATTTCATTTCAGCCTGGGGCAAGGTCTGAGATGAGCTCAAGGAGCAGTGATATGTGTGGATGAAACACAGAACGTCATTCCTCATTTGTTTTTCAAAGAGTTTCTCCCGAACCTTGTGACGGACGAGACATTACTATCGGTCATTAGAAAGAAGCCTAAGCACGGCCCTGGAACGCACTGTGGCTCTGTGTAGCCCGGCTGGAGGTGGGAAGCCTGGCTCCTGCTGCGCGGCTGCTGCTCAGCATCCCAGCGGCTGTGCCCCGCGGGCCCGGGCTCCGCGACACCGCGCCCGCACACGTCACACGCGTGACGTCACCGGCTGCTGCCGGGCGGGGCGCCGTGGAAAGGGCACGTGATGACGTCAGCGATTAAAGAGAGGAACGCGTATCTTTCACCTTGAATCCACACGTATAGGCCAGCCACAGGTGTAAACACGCAGCTTCACACGTGGCTTTTGCACCCACAGAGCAGCGGAGCCACGAGCGCGCGGTGGCACAGCCCCACGTGCTTACAGCACCACGGTCACCGATTCCTTGTGCCAGGCGCCGTGCCGCCCTGCCCGACACATATCAGCCCTGCCCGGCACGTATCAGCCCAGCTGAGTGCGGACCAGCCCTGCCCAGCATGGATCAGTCGTGCCCAGCACGGAACAGCGCTGTCCGGCACATATCAGCCCTGCCAGCCGCGGACCAGCCCTGCCCAGCACGGAGCGGCGCTGCCCAGCACGGGACAGCCCTACCCAGTGCGGAGCAGCTCTGCCCGGCACGGATCGGCCCTGCCCGGCACGGAGCAGCCCTGCCCGGCGCAGATCGGCCCTGCTCGCCGCGGAGCAGCCCTGCCCAACACGGAGCAGCCCTGCCCGGCGCAGATCGGCCCTGCTCGCCGCGGAGCAGCCCTGCCCAACACGGAGCGGCGCTGCCCAGCACGGAGCGGCCCTGCCCGGCACGGAGCGGCCCTGCCCGGCACGGAGCGGCCCTGCCCGGCACGGATCGGCCTTGCCCGGCACGGAGCAGCCCTGCCCGGCGCCGCGGAGCAGCCTTGCCCGGCACGGAGCAGCCCTGCCCGGCGCAGATC
>VXBQ01011391.1:66729-269180 GCA_013400175.1 Phainopepla nitens | reverse complement strand
GGGCGATTGGGACATTGGCGTCGTGCGGCAGGAGCCGCAGGTGGGGCTGAGCCTCCCTGTACTTGGGGCCCGCCAGCCGTGGCCGGGCGCTCTTGGGGTGGGGGGCGGCCTCGGCTGGAACCGTGAGGGGAGCGGAGCGCGGTGGGTCCCCGGGGAGGGTGCGGCTGGGGCTTCCTCTTAAGCTATTTCCTACCAGGGTAATGCCGGTGTACCCGTAATCCAGTAAATGAAGCCTAAATTGTAGGGGTTTATCTTAATATCAGAACCCTTAATCTTTATTTAAAAGTTCTTTCTCCCATTTAGTAGCAGACCCTAGTCCTGATCATATTTCAGCATTTTCAATTTGAAAGTGGCCGGGGGCCTGTAAAGCTGTTTTATGTCTTAAATCTCCTGTGACTGTTTCCTCCTAACCTCAAGGTTTCAGTAGTTGTATTGCCTCTAACAAGTGTGAAGTGTCCATCAGTGTGAGGTGGACTCTGTGAGGGTTTTTAAGTGTGGGTTTGTTTCATGACCAGAATTGTAAAATGGAAGTATAACTGAATTCTTGAAGTCTTAGGCTAAAGGTCATAGCGGTGTTTAAGAGGCCTTGATCTTTAAATAGATGTTCCTATCAAGATGTGTGTTGTTTGCAAATTGTTGTCTGAGTAGAATAAAAATAGGGCTAAATTGTTCTATTGACTGTTTCTCACCTTTGGTTCTCTAGACATTTTTGTCAATCTTTTATTGGAAAGGTGGTCTACAATGTGCTGTAAAAGTTGTATATTTCTAAGTTTTAATGCTGGGAGTTAAAAACTTATGATAAAAGACAACTTTGTTTCATACACACTTCTGTCTCTAAGGAAACTAGTGAATAATCGGTTCTCTGCTTACCAGTGTATGTAAATGTTCTGTACACTTGATATAGCTCCAGGAGCAATCTTCAGCTGCATCTGCAGCTTTAATGGAGAACAAATCTATGATGTTTCTGAAAACAACTGAAAGTGGGCAACTGATCCATAAACTAGTCTAAAGTCAGTGCTTTTTCAACCAGAATGTGTATGATGCAGCACTACAAATGGCCTCTGTCACCACAGAATTAGGAACTCTGACCCTTCACAACAGTGGACTTGTGCTGTTAGGCCAGACAGCTAGTCACTGAGGTCCCTTGACTCAATCTGATAGTTGTATTTTTTAATGTACTTCACAATATGTGAAATGTACCAAAAAAAAAAAAAAAGGAAGAAGGTACGTAAATGCATTGCAAAGTTTTTTTATTGTCATAAGATGAAAAAGAATCTTGATTGAAATCAAATTATGGTAAGTAAAAGTGAGAGCGGCGTGGGATGACAGAAGGTCTGTTGAGAAGGAAGATATTTGCATTTTCAGAGAATGAAACCTCTCAGAAAAATTGATTTTAAAATGTAGGCTTTATGTAGACCCTGAACAGATCTACAGAGATGGAAGAACAAAAGTTTTATGTTGCTTTTTCCCCTCTTCTTCTGTGCTATATCCTTTCAGAGATTATTAGTGCTTTTATATTGAAACCAAACTATATTGTTTTTTTGCCTTGGAACGTTCTTTAGATTTTGATTTAATTTTTCTTTGTTTATCAGTTGGATCAAATGTTGCAGGCGGACAAGAATGAGGCATTAAAGAAGGCTCTTTTTCGTGGTGATGTGTCATTAATTGAAGAACTCTTAAACTCAGGTGAGGAAAGTCAGTTACAAAGTTGAATATTTTTTATTGAACTGCACAAGTATACTAATTTCATTTAAAACTAGACTTTACATTGTTTACTGGAAACATTCATTTGTTCTTACATGCACTCAACACATTATTTTGAAATATTTAATTACTTTTTCAGTGACTCAGATTCAGTATTCCAGTACATTCCTTCTAACTTATGTTTCTTTTGCCTGAAAATTGAGAAAACTGTAATATTTGAACTATGAAATAAGGTGTTTCTTTGTTTTCAGATGCATCTTTAACATACAAATAGCAAGTAAAGACTCTGAATTAGAGGTGGTTTAAATTGAGGGGGAGAATTCAGTGGGTGGTCTTTGGTGTTGAAGGTTGTACAGCATGAGGTAAGAAGGGGAGGCTAGCCTTTTTTATTTTAATGTTTCCCCAGTTTGGAAATTCCTTTTTCTCTTTTTTTTTTTTTTTCCCCTCCCCTTCATAGCACTGTTAAGTGTCTGGTATGTGCCCTATGTACTACTGCTGTCCTGGCAACATCAGCTGAACAAAGATTTTGTGATTCTGTAAGGTCTAACAGGCTTTTTGTGGCATTTGTCACTAAAAAGTAGTCTGTTTTAACACTGAAGGCCTTTTTCCCTGTTCTGTTACTCAGTATTTGTCTTTAATGTGTTTGTTAATCAGTGTTAGGAAGATTGGATCACTTATTGAAGCATCCAGGGCAATCAGAAACTGCATAGCTGAGCTGACCTGCCTAGTGATAATTGTCAGGAAGTTCTGCTTCAGCAAGCAAGGAGAATATAGTAACCAAGAGCTTGTTCTCTGAAGAAAATCTGTCTTAGGGACGACAGTAGTTTCTTGGTTAGCAGTGGGCTTTCTGAGTTTTGAAACAATGACATTATTTGCCCTTTTAGAAGCTGACTGTTTCTCACCACAGTGGGGGAACTGCACGGGCTGAAACACAAGAAGTGCAGTACAAGCATGAAATATATCTGTCTTGGTTTGAGAAGATATATTCATATTTATGTAGTGATGTCTCTGCATCAGATTGCTCAATTGTTTTGCTAGACCATCCATTTTAAATTGTTGTATTGCAGTCAAACAGCAACAGTTCACTTTCTGTGCTGATGCCTGCTACGCAGTGGACAGGTCTGTACTGTTGGAAGATGATGATAGGTTTCTGTAAGAGCATAGGTTTAGGCTCAGGATTCATGTAGTTTAGTTTCCTGTCTCCTGAAATGAGCAAGGCAGTATTATAAAAGAATGTCATTTCCTTAAAATGGGATCAGCAGTAAATTCTGACCCGTCCAGTGCTGCTCTCCAAACAGTAGAACACAGGGCCTATTATGGAGGCCTTTAGGAAGAAAGGTAACATTGTCCTTCAGGGAATCTGTGCTCAGATTAAATCTTAGCCTCCAGAAATACCTTTAGTATATGTTTGGTAGAGTTTGTAGGAGGCTCACTACCAGCAGTCAGCCAAACTCACGGTTTGTGTTGGATTTTCTAGCAACAGTTGGGGCTGTTCCTTCAGGTAGAGTGAGACTGTGTTGTCTTCTGGCTTGGTTAGATGTTGCTTTAGTTTTAGTGTTAGTATTTAGTATTTTTGATGGTGAAGCAGTTTTACAGAGCTTCTTTAGGAGATGGACAAGCACAGTGTTTTTTCTTACCACTTCTAATTGGCACCTTAGAAAAAAGTTTCTGAAGTACATGTCACAAAAAGTAATGCAAGCAAGTAGCACCTTCAAAGGTACTTCAAAGATTTGGACACTGTGGTTTGCTTTAGGAGTAAAATGCTCAACACCATGTAATTCATGTGTTCCATTTCCTAAAATGGAATTGAATGTTATGACCTCGTGACAGTTTAGGCTGATTAAAGATATAACTGCAGTCAAATACTCCATTTTTCTTGAACTGTTCATTCCACTTATATCTTTGAATGAGTGCTGGAGCTCATTTCATCTTTTGTGAGTTCAGGCAATTATAAGTAGTACTAAACAACAGGAATGGGAGGGTGCCTAGTGTGTGAGAATGATTTTTCAGCCAGTTTAGGACTCTGAACCCGTAGTCAGGTGACCACCATAGCTGGCCCAGCAGAAGGAGACATCAGCAGCTCTAGTATGACTCAGCTTTAAGGTCACGTGGAAACAGACCTGAATGCAGACAGACTTAAATCAGTACTTCTGCTAGAGAAAAGTCTTAGAGAATCAAGCATTTTAGAACTTCCCCTCAGGTAAATGGTGTCTGAATGTGGATGGATTCCAACACTAAGAGCTGTTCTTTAACTGAATGAAAGTCAAGACAAGACCTTGTGGTTTTGGTGTCCAACATGGACTTATTTAGCAGAGTTACATTTTTCTCTATAAGAACAGCCTTTCTACTATAGCTATTATTAGCCACAATCAAGAAAGTATCTGAAAGGGATATGGGAAAAAGAGTAGTAGTCACAAAAAGAATGCAATTCTTACTTTGCTGTTCTTTTGCTTCCCTGCTATTCACATGGTTTCTGCTGAAGAGTTTGTCTGTGGCCAGAATGTGTTTCTCCCCTTTGCTGCTTAAACAGGAAGATACTTATCTGTTACTCAGACTGTAAATAAGAATGTTGCATCTGATTTCTCTCCTAGCTGTAATCTATGGGGCCATGTACCTGAAAAGCTGCTCTGCTCATACCTACAGAGGAACACAGATAGTGGCAGGTGGGGGAGCCAAAATAATGCCCTGGTCCAGCTCCTCTCAGGCCCATCATGGAAGCCAGTGGTCTTCCTCTGCAGTCTCAGAGAAGAGACTGAGTTCAGGCAAATTACAGACACAGAGCGAGGGACTCCCAGCTGTAACAGAAGGTCCTTGTGCCTGGGGCCAAGCAACTGTAGAGACAGGGGTGAGTGAAAGCTGTGCCAGTCACAGGAGTGGGACCAGAGGTCAGAGGCCCATGTCTGTGTGTGATTCCAGCAGCTGGAGGGGATGGGTGACAGGATGATGCTGGTGCTGCTGTGTTTATAAGAGTGCTCTGTTTGTCAGTGCTGATCACTGTGGCCACTGGGGTGTGTGTGTGTGTGCCTGTGCCTGCTGGGAATACGTGCTCAGCTTTGATATGGGTTGGACCTGCAGTTCTGGAGTGCAGCAGCCTTGCTTCTCTCTGGCTGTAGGATCTGGCCTGATTTTTCAATAAAAAGTTTTTTTCTAAGCTTCACTGTTTTCTCAAGGAGGAAATCTCAAGGATTTCTCGAGAGCCATTTTAAATGCTGTACTAACACTGCTTACTTCAATAATAGCTCATGGAGTGAGAGCAATAACCTATTTGAGTAGTCATCAAGGTGAGGCATTTCTGGTTCAGTCAGCAGCTCCTATAACAAGCAGCCAAGGAGCCACATGACTCCTCCTGTTTCAGTTGTCCTTTTTTTGTCTTCCTCTGGGGTTACTGCTTGTTTGCACTGGGACTTTCACACTTAGTGGTACTTCAAGGCAGTCACTACCAAGATGGTAGGAGGCTGTGGGACAAACAACTTACTGCCAAATAAACCATTCTACTTCTAGAACTTGGAAAAAGCACCAGCATCATGGCAGATACTGGCTGCTATACATGTAAAGAAAGCATTGAGGAAAATGCCTTCTCAAGTGTTTTAATAATTCTATATGTAACTGCCAAATAGATAATTTGTCACTGTTACTTTGATATGTATTAAAGTAAAAAGCTCTAGATGGGAGCTGTAGTTACATGAACTGCTTTTCTTCTCCCAGTAAAAAGAGACTTTTTAAGGATGATGGTGTGACAGTTTTTGGGTATTTTTTTTTCTTACTGGTAGTACTTTAGTGGGCTGTTGAATATCAGACTTGATAAATTTTTGAAGTGACTTACAAGGAAGTTCTGATATGACTGCTAAAGGACATGTACTGACTCCCCTTGTAGAGCTTCTGTGGGCTTCAATGAAAAGTTTTGTTCACTGCAGATAGGCCAGTGTGCTGTGACATTAACCACAACTAGTATGTATACATTGCTAAGGAGATTTGATTGTAAATTCTGTGGCTTGCAAGTGATAGAATGCTTCAACACATGGTTTTCATTGAATTACTACCTCTTTATTGATTCTACAATTCCAGTGATCTTAAGAAATTAAAGAATCAATCCAAGAGCAGTGACCTGTTGGTCCCTCAAATGACTTTATATTGCTACACTGAGCACATCTTTGACATAGTACCAAGACAGGAAAGTACACATTTTACATGGAAAAAGTATGTGTAATGCTACATATTGGGAGTAAGCTTTATAAAAAGCATGATTGTTGTGATGCAGTTTCATGGTTTAAATTTGTTCAATTTTGACAGGTATCAGCATTGAAACTAGCTTTCCATTTGGATGGACTCCCCTGATGTGTGCAGCCAGTGTGGCTAACTTCGCAGTAGTACGTCTTCTTCTGGACAGAGGTGCTAATGCATGTTTTGAAATAGGTGAGATGGGAATGCAAAATACCAGCTGGTAATGCTCAGTACCAGACACTGTCTCTATCCTTATTCTTTTGTTTACATGTGTAGGGAAAAAAAAAAAATCAAAAGTTCACAGTGTAACTGAGACCCACTCTACCTTCACAATTTTGAAGGAAAAGTAGTAGTTTTAAAGTAAAAATTGTGTTCTTGGGATTGATCCAGAATCAGATGATGTGTTTTCTTGTTCTTTCTTTCTCAATTCCACTTTCCCCCATACCTCCCAAATTCCAACTACTTTTTTAAAAAGTATTTCGAAGTACTTGCTCAAAAATTGTAGTATAAAATTGTACAGGTAAAACTTACTGTGTTTTATCCTGTTATGATCTATGTACATGCAGAAACCCAGTAACATCTCAAACAGCATGAATAGTTTTCCAGTTCATGGGAAACTGATGTGGACTTCTCTAAAATTAGAGTGCAATTTTTCAGTTTTCTGTTAAGGAAACTGTTCTTCAGTGTGTTGCTAGATCACCTTTTTCTGCAAGAGTTCAGTGTAACTTTTAAGTAGTATCAGTTCCTCTGTCAGTTTTATTGGCCTAATAATAATTCTTTTTCTACTTAAATTCTGGTTATTTTCAGTCTTTTCCATTGCACTGGAGTATTTATCCCACAGTACTGCCAAGTCCATAAGAGCAGTAATCATATTTTCCAGTAACTTGCCAGTATTTGCAGTACTAGTAGACTGAAATGCAGATGGTACAAATCTGGCTCTGAAAATTTTCGCTAACCTCTTAGCAGCTGATCAGAGTATGAGGTAAGAGTAGATTGCCTACACCAAAAGCAGTCATGCCTTCTTTTGCTCACTGTCCTTGTAGCCAGTTTCAGAGAACTTCTATGTGCCTGCCTGTAGCTCGTACCTGTTCCCTGTTTATGGCTGTAGAAAGCTATAAATGGGACAAAAATTGCTGTGGGCTATAGTTTAGGCTGACCAGGTAACCAGATGCATGGCATTTTTTCATTTGTGTGATCAGCTGTCTTTGCCCAGTGGCACCTCACTAGGATCAGGTTTCTTGGCTTGTGTCCCTGTTAGACTGTGTAGGGAGACAGTAACTAGGGCATAGGGGCAGCAGAGTGCTGTCCAGCCAGGAGCAGTCTTGTAAGTCATGGATTTGGGTTAGGCCAAGTATGTTCAGTAAAGCTGTGCCATCCTGAGGGAGTACTAAATCTCACCAGCCCTCCTGCTGGTTTTTATGTCAGCAGGCAATCATACAAGGGATCCTATAATAATTACACTTTAATGCTTATGATCCTAATAAACAGCTGTTCTGTTAATCACCTTGAGTCACTCTTCAGTCACTCTTAAAACCTAGTTACTTAATTTTACCCTTTTTGGTAGTCAACATGAACTGATACATCATTCACTGTGTGAGGGGTTCAAAATGTTGCATCCTTGAGGGATAATGTCTCCAGAACTACTGGAGTTTTCATCTAGTCTGAACGTAAACTTATCTTTTTTGCAGTCTTTTAGCAGTTATTCTCTGTAAAAGAGAAATCTAAGAATTCCAAGGTGTTTCTTCCCTTTCCTCTCTTGCTCACGTATATGAGCTATAGGTAGGCTAACAGAAATTTCCACTCTTTATCACTGCCTGAGATAATGCTTACAAATACAGCTGCAGGTTCCTCCCAAATACCACTCCCAGATTAACAGTGCTTTATTTAAAGTCCTGCCATCTTTCCATTCATGTGCTAGTTGATAATCGGGTTAAACATTTTGAGTAAAAATTTGTCAGCGTATCGAGTAATTTCTACATGAGGCAGTTGAAAATTAAAAGACCAAACGAATTTAAATGTAGAACTAAGTTGTAGGAGTGGAGGACAAGAAGTGGTGAGAGCAGTGGGGGTAATGTACATAGCAATCGTTTCATGTTTAAATATAATGAAATCTGACCTCATTGAGGAATAAAGATGTTAATTATACACAGTCTTAAAATTTCTACGAGAAAATTGGAAAATACGTTGTAACACTTGATAGGATATGAAGGAGGTGCAGCCAATATTATACTTCTGAAATGGATGAAGGCGTGTTGAAACTTGTGAACAAGTTTGTGCAATAAACAAAATGGGCAGTTACTCAAATGCCAGTCTTCTAAAGGGCACTGGGGCCAACTAACTAAGGTCTTTGAGGTGTTAGGTTTCCCGTAGGGAAACCATGGTAATCATGGCAAAGGAGGTCTCCCGTGTTCTGTGATCAAACAGCACTTAGACAGTTTAGATTTGTGAACCAAGGTGGTATGTAACACCCAGCTGGTTTCAGAGCTGGAGAGGTAAATATGCTGGTATTCCTATGGACTGTGTAGATGCTCTTTAAATCCACATCTAAACCAATACTTTTAATACTTTTGCTGCCACTACTGGACCATACTAAGTTAATAAATGTAAGACCTATCACGTCCTTTTGCTTCGGGTGTCGTTTGTATGTGCCTCTGTTCTCCCCAAAATTGGTATTGCTATGTGTTCATAATACATTTCATGTGCCTTTTTCTATCCATTTCAGCTTTTACTTCCATTTACTGGAGGGGAGGAACAGGGAATGAATCTACTGGTGTGAAATGTGTTTTGAGAATTAAGCATCTATAGTTAAGCTCCTGTTGTAGTTTTGGGGTACTTTCAAGCTATTCTAAACTTCAGTAGGAGTACTACTGTGATTCACTCTCATCTTTGAATATCTCCTCTAGGTGCCTTTGTCTTACCTGATCATTCTAGTGATTTTCACAGACAGGAAAACAAGATTGTTAGTCTTTTCCAAATATTACGGAGTATCAAAATCTCAGTAGCAACTCTGGCAAATATAAAGACTTCTGAAGGAACTTTTGGATTAGCATGGTATTTACATTTACATATGTGGTTCTCTAACTGCAAATTTCCAAACAGATAAATACACTGTGTTGATGGCAGCATGTGCTGCACAAGCATCAGAGGAGAACATCTTGAACACTGTTGAACTGCTTCTATCAAGGAATGCTGACCCTAACCTTACTTGCAGGTATTGAAAACCCCACGTCTGTGAGTACAGTACAAAATTTAATGTTATTATACAGAGACATGTTTATAGACATAGCTGTTGGTGGAGGTTAAGATGAAGTGTATGTACTTCTTGCAATTTCACTGCTGTTTGTATAAGAAAAGATTAGTACCCTGATACTTACACTTATTAGTACAGTTGGTAATCTGAGTAAATAAGACTGTGATCGGCTTTGTCAGATTGTAAGTATATTCTTCAGCTGAACAAAATAAAAATTAATCGTAGTTATTCAGTTGACTGAAGTATAAGGGCAAGAAATGTGTCCTGTGCATTTCCTAAATCATATTGCCTCTTCTGCATAGGGATGGAAGTTATATCAGTTAATTCTTTATTTAAATTCATATCCTGCTTTGGAACTTTGTGGGTATCTGGCTATATTCTTTTCACAGAGTGCTTCCTGGGGAAAACAAAATTCTGTAAATAAAACACATTTATTCCACTGCAATCTGGAATAATTTGGATTAAAGAGATAAAGTTACTTTTAGAAACAAAGTAATAGCGTCCTCCTTCAGTTACAACTTTGTGTCTCAGCAGTTTGAAGCAGTGTGTTGTGAGATGTCTGTAGTTACAGAGTCTGATGAAATGTTTCATTTTACATCAGAAATAAATAAATTCTGGACTGACCCTAGGATAAACTGTCTTGCTTCTGCTAAAAAAAATACTGTTTAGGTCAACTGGTTTTTCATCTAACAGAAATTCTTTTATACCACACGTTTTCAACACATTGCCTGAGATATGTAGACTGAGAAGCTCCCTAAAAAAAATAGAATTGAAGGCCCTTGGTTTTCATTAGTAGAATTCAATTACTCAAGGCCCTGAACCTCGCTATATGCATAGTACTGACAGACAAGGAGGAAACACAGTTCTGCTGAAGTGCAACTGATGTCTGGTACCAAATTTAAATGCTAATCTTTTATTCTTCTTATCAGAGAGACTAGAAATTGTTTATGAGAGAAGAGAAAGCTATATACTCTGAAATAATTACATATTGTTGTTGTCAGATAGCTGGGTGTTAGAATAAACATCCTGCTTTAAAAAATAGGGGAAATCTTTGCATTGTTAACTTTGTCTTGTGTGTTGGAAATGTAAGTGAGAGTGCAGAGCTGCAGGTTTGCATTTGGACTGGCCTTTGACTAAACTTTAAGGGAAAAGAGTATGAATGCTGACACAAGTGGTAGGAATTCTAAATTTTACGTTTTATTTATCAACTCAGAGTATGTTTTGCATGTTTTTATATATGTTTGCACAAATATTTATTTACTATCTTTTTGTGTCCTTAGACCTTGTGCTAACAAGAGTTGATAATGCATCCAGCATATGGCTGTGACTTTTTTTCACTTTTAAAGTAGTAGTCTTTCTCAAATAAAAGATAAATTAAGTGACAATCAGAAATGTTATGTTTGTGCTAAATAAAAACAGAGGCTTGAAAAATGCAGATATTGTCATCTCAAACCTTTGAGCTGCCTTTATGGCTTCCCAGTATTTGACATATGTGCATGCCACTCCATCATTGGGTCTGCTCAGGCAACAGCTGCTGTTTCTCATGGACTTCTTGCTCTGTGTTCAGAAGTGAGAATAAAACAGAGTGAGCTGCCTTATGTGATGATAAGGGATCAAACAGCCCCTCTCTATGGCCCTGCAGTCACATTTTACCTGTTTCATTAGAGCAAGCAGGATGTTCTGTGGGAGTGATCAGAGCTGTCAGTGAGTTGAGATTATTGTGAAAGTGCCTCCTGTATGATCAGCTCACCACAGGTGAAGAACTAAGGTTCTCATTATTTGGCTTTCTCAGCAGGTAAGAACCAGAATGATTCTAGGAAGCTTCTCTGTTGTCCACCAGCCACTGGACTGTGTGTGAATGCAAAGCAGAATACTTAACCTTCATGTAAAGCAGGGTTTTATGTTTATCCTTTCTCTGTTGCACCATCAGGGCAACCAGTTGGCTCTTTTATTTCGTGTCATCTGGAGGTGATACACAGAAGCTTGAGGGAGTGGGTTTAATTTATTAAGTGTGTGTGGAGTGGGGAAGGACTAGTTGGAAAGAAAATGATTTTTGAAATGCAAAGAAAGGTGAGTTTAGGAATGGGTAGGTGTAGATGGTTTCTGTGCCAGGGGATATGGTTCTGAGCAGAAGGTATTCAGTGACATAATTTAGGATATTTTTGCTAAATCAAATTTGGAAACTGAGTATTGGTAGCTGTGAAAACAGTTTTGTTGATGAGAATGTAGTGTATCAAAGCATAAGTGCTAGCTAAAGGGTTTTGAAAGTCAAACAAGTAAGAGTAATGGCTTGATGAAACAAGAAGGCATTGTAAGACCTGCTCTGAATAGCCATTGTAGAGCTGCCATAGCCTGAATGCTTCATTTAAGTGAGTGCTACCTTGAGAAATTTGTTTTGTTTGTCTAATGTCATTCACCTTCCTCTTGCTCCAAAATGCAAATTATATACTTTATCCCTTTGTAAGGCCTGGAAATCTTTAGTTAGGGTTTTTTAAAAACCTTTTTTAACCTGCAGTGCTTTCCTAAAGTTATACTGAAGTGTGTTCTTCCAACATTACGTGTTATATAGGGTTTCCCACTTCTTCGCTAAATCCCACTAAGGCAGAAAATGGGCAAATAGATTATCTTCTGTTGCTGTACTGTTCTGAACATCCTGTTGCCACTTAATTTCTCAGTTCCAGGCTTAATGTGCAGCAGCAGAGTGGGGAAACTGGCTCCAAAAGGTTCTGAAGATGCTTCCTCTTTATCTGAAACATTGTTCAGTTTACAGATCAATAGACTAAAATAGTGTCATGCAGCATCATTTCCTTGCTTTGGGATGTCAACAAGAAAAGATTGAGACTAAACTCTGGGTTAAATTGTTTTCTACCTGCTGTATTCTTTCTAGTATTATTGATACACTGGTCTAGTTAATAAACACATATCCAGTTATGAGATTTTACTTACAACCTGTCAAGACTTCCAACTTGAAATACTGTATTTTCTATAGGTGTCTCCCCAGTGGAAATAAACCTTTGTGTAAATAGGAGACATCTCGTCTCCTTCCTCTTACAGAATTTTCCGGGAAGGTGAAGTTTGTCTTTCTTGAGATCATGATCCCAAACATAAGCATGTTTATTTGTCAAGTGTGGTGAATTGTGCACCACAGATTCAGTTTAGTGACAGCTATTCAATACATTTTTGAGTCAGACATTTGTCATCTAGGAGATAAAACTTTATCACCAGTTCTGTCATGGCTCCTTGTTATTCAGGATAGGAGATTTCAGGGTAGTAGGTCTGTTCTGCTCAGCTTGTTGTCTTGCAGTGTAAATTTTGCTCCATTTTTTTCCACAAGGTGAAGTGAGCCTGTAAAAACTTCTGGTTGTATCTTTGTGTACACATCACATACAAAGTTTTGGATGGCCCTAAAAACTGAAAAAGCTTCCATTCTAGTCTTTTTCTCTAGTCTTAATATAAAAGTAGGAGACGCAGAGCGTGAAGCTGTGTTAGAGGATGTTTACACTGGATGTTAGAAAAAGGTTCTGCCAGAGGGTAGTTGGGCATGGGAACAGGCTCCCCAGGAAAATGATCGTAGCACCAAGCTTGACAGAGCTCAAGAAGTATTTGGACAGTGCTCTCAACCATGTGGTGTGATTCCTGGGCTTGTCATGTCCAGGGCCAGGAGTTAGACTCTATAATACTTGTGGGTTCCTTCCAACTCAGAATTTTCTGTGACTCTAAAGATAAAAACAAACAAACAAAAATCTCTCTTCATTTGCATGAGACCCTGCTTTTTATATAGGTGCTGCAAAACTGGAAGCAATCATAGTTAGATGTTTAATTGATAAATTGCTTATATACCTTTTAAGATTTTATTTATTTACTGACTATGACTTGAGTGTCATATTCAATATGGAAAAATGTCATGTGGCAAATTGTACCATACAGAAGGACTTAATGAGTGTTTGGACAAGAAGGTCATCTGCAAGCCAAACTGCTGAAACACAGCAGTTCCTCAAAATGATGGAAGGATTCTTATGATCTGTCTGGATGATCATCACTACACTTTCTGAACATTTTTAGATTGCACTAAGATGTACCAATATGTTTAGTTTCTCTTCAACTTAAACAGGAAACAGTGGATTTGCCATGTTAAAGCTTGCTGTTGTGGTTGTGGGGGTTCACTGCAGGGTTAGGAAAACAAGATGTGTTTTCCCAATGCTCTTGTCTCCCTCCTGTGGCCGCACATACAGATGGACACTGCTTTTATGGGGTGGCTCAGGGCACCCTCTTGCATGTAGAGGTGCAAATTTGTGCAGCAATACATGTGTTTCTGTCCTGAAACAGCTTGTAGCCTTTGAAATTAAAACTCAAGCATTACAATGGAATGCTTGCAGCACTAATTGCGCCATCATGTTGATGGACCTTTTAAGTGTTGTATTTATTGAGGCTTACTTGCAAATGGAGCAGTTCTTTTAGTGGCTTTAGTGTCATTGAGCTGTTGGGTTGATTTCAAATATCACGCCTTCAGTACTATACAGCTGTAACTACATCATATTCTTTGGAGAAAAGACTATTCTGTAGGCTCAGGGCTTTTGTTTAGTATTTTTCCATTGAAAAAGCAGAAGGTAATTGTGAAGTAGTATCAAAATTAAAACAAAAAGATTGAGAGCTGGAGAAATGAAAAGGAAATCAGGTGTGATTGGACTGGTTTTACAGTCAGATGTAAATAGTTAATACTGCAAAGGTGATGGCATGGGAAGTTTGTCAAAGGCTACCTACCACTGAAAAGAAATAAGAGTTGGAGTGAGTGTCCATGTTGGGCGAACAAGTTTGAATTTTATTAGGTTATAATCAACTTCTGCTCATTCTTTAAAATATATATATTTGTATATGTCTCTGTAAAGACATCTGTAGAGACCTGTAGAGATAGTGAGATATATAGATATCAGTTAATAAGTTGAAGATGGAGATTATAGTCTTTCTCTATTTTTACAGTATTCTTCATAGGTTCACAGGGTAATTCAAGTCAGAAGGGATTTCAGGAGGTTTCTAGTCCAACTTCTTTAAAGCTACATCTGCTGTAAAATTGGGCTAGGTTGCCATCTAGTCTTGAAATCCGTGAAAAATGGAGACTGAAAAACTTCTCTGAGCAACCAGTTCCAGTGATTGGCTGTGCTCCATGGTGAAATGTCTCCTCACCTACAGTCAGAACTTCTGCTTTTGTAGTGTTGATGAACTAATAACTTTTAGACTGATGGAAGTCTTTGTGCTTTGTTACCAAGTTCCTTTATGTTGTTGACTGTATGTCTTGAAGGTCTAGTTACCTTTCATTTTGCTTATTTCTGTTTGATTGATCTTTTTCCCCTAGCATAAGATGGTTTCAAATTTGTAAGGTACTGGATTTTATTCATTACACTTAACTGTGTTTGCATAAGACAAAACATTATCCTTGTATGAATGATCAAAACCAAAGAAAGATGTGCAAAGCCTTAGTTCTGGCAATATTCTCTGGAAGGAGGCAGAAATTTTAAAGCAGTTGCTTTAAGACATGTATTTGGGGATCCCTCTAGTGGTCAAGGAACTTAGTATTAAGAAACCCAGTATTGGCAAGAGCAGTCTTCCCCTCAGATATATCCTAGCAAAATAGAATAATCTTTATAAGTCAGGTTTTTGACATGGAGCTATACATGACAAGCAATGCATAATATTTTTCATGAAAAACTATTGCTTTTTAAAATAGAACAGATTTTAATTAAACAACAGTAGAAGAATATTTTAGCTTAAATCTTATTACTTAGTAGCAATCAGAAACTCTACAATCTTTTCCCTCCAATACTGCCTTTTTTTTTTTCCTTAATTCTGCAATCTTATTCCACTAAAGAATGTTTCAGGCATCTGGAAGGATACTTTGCAAACAGAAGCTTTTGAGCAATATTTCACAAAGGCTTCATCTTTTAAGGATCTCTAGAAGCATAAGATTGTCTTGGTTTGAGACAATTCAAAGGAGAACACTTTGGAATGAGTCATCTCCTTTAAGTATTCCAACAATCCCTTTCAACCAATAAGAGCTGAATAATAATAGATGAAATGGAAAAAAACAGTGGTGTATTAACAAACAGAATGCCAAGAGGCATGGGGAAAAAAAACTAAATAACTGTTAGACCTCATACCCCACTGCAACAGAGAGACCCAAAATGCTGGAAACTACCCATTCCTGAAATGAGCCTGGCAGGAGAACTTCAGGCTTTGTTGGATAGAGTGACAAGATGGCATGAGAAGGAAGGCAGGAGCCTCACAGAGCTGTTCCAGCAGCAGACAAAGAGCTCCCCCAGGGCAAGACCCAGCAGAGTGGGCACAACAGTGAAACAGCTGGGCTGGAGCCACTCAGGGCCTCCTCTCCCCAGCTCAATGCCGTCAACAGTGTCTTGGCCTGCAGCAGGGTGGCTCTGCTCCACTTCTGCCAGCATGGTGCCCTCCTGGTTTTTCAGACAGGCAGCTGCAGAATTCACCCTCCAGGTAGCTCAGAGATTGCTCCTGCAGCTTCTCTGAACCCAGGGAAAAAAAAAAAAAACAAAAAAAAAAACAAAATGGAAAGAAAAACTGTTACCTGAGCAAAGATCAAGCAGGCAGTGGTGCAAATACCACACTGGGAAGAGACCTAAGAAACTTTGCTGGAGAGTTTTAAAAAACTTGTGCATAAAAGCAGCTTACAGACACACAATGTCCCCTGCTGCAGGGTCTTAAAGATACAGTAATGTTTTTGGGGCACAGATCATTATGGGATACAATATCATTATGAGTCACCCTAAAACAGATCAGTAGACTGTTGTCCTCATTGTTTTGGCACCTGAAAAACCACAGTAATGGGAAGGGTGGTGTCTAAGTACTCCTTCAGCCACTGCAGGAAACATTAATCTGTGTAGGAAAGAAGGTATCAGCAGATACCTTTGATAGAATGAGCAAGATTGGAAGAGACTTTCAAGACCATGTTGTCTGACCATCAACCTGGCACCACCATAACCACTCCTACACTGTATGCCAAAGTGCCACATCCAGACTGCTTTTAAGCACTTCCTCAAACAGTAACTGTACCACCTCCCTGGGCAACTCTTCCAGTGCCTAACTACTCATTCAGTGGAGAAAACAACAAAAAAAATATTGTATCTAATCTGAACCTTCTCTGGTGCAATTTCTGTGAACAGAAGACAAAAATAGGATAAAGGGCAAATATATTATGATTGTATTTAGTTTTAGTACTTGAAAAGTTAAGATCTGCAACATTATCTGTGTGTGTAATTCTCTTACTTGGGGTGGGAGTGGTTCTGACTGCTAGTAATAGGTGTGCAGCCTCTGCTATTGCATCATGCTTGTGAGCTGCTGTATCATCTGTGATTCTTTTGCTTACACTGATTTTACCAGAGACGGTTTTGCATTTATGAACATGGTTGTTGTTTTTAATATTCTTTCTCTTAAGTATTCAGTTGTGATTTACATCTTGCCCTCAGTTAAAGTGAATATTTTTTCCAAAGTTTAAATTGAAATTACTCTACATGTAGAATGCATCACTTAGGCTATGTCTTTTAAAAATAAATTTTTCAATGGAAATTGACGTGTGCCACCTTTTTTTTTTTTTTTTTCCTTTTTGCATTTTGATGTACTTTATTCCACCTGGCACCTTTTCTTTCAGGAAGCAAATGACTGCACTGATGTATGCAGCTAGAAAAGGCTATCCTCGGGTTGTTGCTTTTCTTGTTGCTCATGGATCACATATAAATGCCCAAGATGAAAATGGATATACAGTAAGTGATTTATTTTGTGTGTTGTATTTAATGTAAAGAATTTAAAAAGCGAATACCCACTAGCTTGTTTCAAAGTACAGCTTTCTGAAAAACATTCCTCAGAATTTTCTGCTTTAACACTACTTTGAGATCCTCTTGCATTAATTGTCTCCATATTGAGCCATGCTTTATTGATTGAAATTGTTGAGTTTTGCTTCATATGTAAAAGTGATAAAACGAAGTTTTTCTTTGCAGGCATTAATATGGGCAACACAGCATGGACATAAAAATGTAATTTTGAAGTTGCTTGAGCTAGGAGCTGACAAAAATCTACAGACTAAGGATGAAAAAACAGCAGCAGAGCTAGCAAAAATCAATAAACATTTCGAGGTATTTCATTTCTCTTAGAAATGCAACTTCTGTGTTTTGTGTCGAAAATCTGTTCCTTAATTGTACAATTTTCTGTAGAAGTATTGCTTTAATACCTACATTATAGCAGCTAGTTGAATACTAGTGCAGTTATATTTATGTTTATAACAGACTATTTTCTGTTGTATGACAGCTTTTTACAGTGCTGTAAAGGCTATATTGTAGAATTTTGGAAACCTTTTTTCTTTATTCTTTCAGAATCATTGACTTTAGATGTAGAATACAAAATGAGGGATTATTCATGTTTGCAGTTTTCATATGAGAAGTAGAAAAATGTATTGTTTTTTATCTATCTGCCAGAGTATGTGAGAGAATGCAGATATCAAACTGATTTGTAGAGTATTAGTTTCTCATTGAGTTTGGAAGTGAAAAGTCTATAGCAGAAAAAGAGGAGTTGGTACTGGCCACTTTCAAAGTCTGCTCTCCAGAGGAAGGTGTAAAATAATGTAAATTGGCCATCAACTCATGGAAAGAGCAGCTGCTAATTACCAAAGGAGAGAGCTACTCAAGACAACATGTGTTCTAAAATAAATATGTTTACTGCTGTAATCAGATGATACATGGTGGATCAGTCAGACCATATTCCTGTGTACTTTGTTTTGAGTTGCTCTTACCAGTGATGTTGCTTTTTACACTGGCTCTTCAAAAATGTAGAACTCACTCTTATGAATTGTAATTTACAGGGGTTTTTTTTTAACCTTTTTTTTTTTTTTTTTTTTCCCTGCCAGGCTCAAGGGCTAGGCAGGGACAGAAATGAAACTATACACAGATAACTTCCACAGAGCTGTCAGTGGAAGCTAGCAAGCAAGATCTGTGTCTGAGGCTCAGTGATCTGCTAGCTCAGGTTACTGAAAAGGGTTACAAATGCTTTCTGCCTTTGATAAACAACGTGTTCAGCAGGTAGCAGCCATATAATCTTATAACATGATTTTTCTCTGACACAGAGGGAATACAGGCTTGTCACACTTGAGAGATGGCTCTTGCCTCTTGAGTGTGCTAACTTCCACACAATTGGTGCAAAGTCTTGCAGAGGGTATTGGGATATTTAGTGGTCACGAGCTTCTTCCAGCTTCATCGTCTGCTTTCAGGCTGTTGACAACCCACGGGGCTGTCATACAGACGATTTCTTCTTTTGTATCATTTGGGATTTGTCTGGGAGTTATTTTTCTTCCAAACAGCCTGCATGGTGCTGTGTTTTAGGATTGTGACCAAAACAGTGTTGATAACACACCAGTGTTTTTTCTAATGCTGAGCAGTGTTTGTGCAGAATCAAGGCCACCTTAGTCTCTCACTTTGCTCCCCATCTCTAGCAAGTAGGCTGAGAGTGAGCAAGAGATTGGGAGGGGTACAGCCCTGGACTGCTCACTCCAGCTGACACAAGGGGTATTCCATGCCCTATAACATCATGCTCAGCAATAAAACTGGAGAGTGGCTGAGCATTGATCTGCTGGTGGGAGGTGGTAAGTGCCTGCTTTTGCATCACTTAGCTTTTGGGTTTGGTTTTTATTTCCCCCTTCGTGTATCAAATTTTATTATCTCAGTCCCTGAAAAGTTTTCTCACTTTTACCCTTCTCATTCTCCCGTATCCTGCTGGTCTCAGATGGGGCTTATATGCCAGCCAGGATCAACCCACATACTTGGGTATCTGTATATGAAACTGGCTAGTCCAGTTTTAAATTCCATGCAGGTGGTTTCACCATTCTTTTAGCTTTATTGAGGTTCTGCTTCTTCTGCTGAATTTTCTTGTAACTATCTCAAAAGCCACACAGAGGCAGTTCAGTGTCTGCAATCCATCACTACTGCATAGTGATGCCTAGCAGAAGGCTTCTTTAATCAGTTGAAAGAATCCTTGTCTGTCAGATGTAGTTAACTTAGATTGTCAGTTGTAAATTGATAAATGTTATGTTTATATATGCACTGAGAATGGAGACGTTAAAAGAGTCGTATGCCTTGTGTTCTTTAGAGAACTTACTGCATTGAGTATGTAGAATTCTTGTCTACAAGCAGCAAAACATACCATGTTGGTGTTTGATTTTTTTTTTTTGTAGTGGCAGATGGTTTTTTTTATGATAGACACCGCTGTGCTCTGTGTTCATTGTTGTAATGCACTTTGGTTAATTCAGAAATGCTCTTGGTAAACTCTTAGTTTAGTCTTAACTTCTTGTTATAAATGTATGCTTTAGAGAAGTGGCAGATGTTTCATGTTCCCTGTAAGTAGTAATTGATTGTAATCTTACTGCCATGTATTTTTTATATATTTTGAGTTTTAATCATAATTTATTTTGTCTGTTCCAGATATTTAGTTTGCTCTCTTTGGCTGCAAATCCCTTGCAAGGGAGATACCATAAAAGAGTTGAGCAAGAGGCTATCTGCAAATTTGTGACAGCTGTCTCTGACCACAGTGTTGGGTAAATACAGTTGTATTGTAATTTTAGATTATAAACATTCCTAAGAGATTGTATTTGTTCATATCAATGATTAAGTTGTTCTGATACATAAATGTGTCTTGCTTGGAGTGCTACCAAGAGTACACAGTAAGTATATTAATGCACTATTAATTTTTCAAGATTGCAAAGTTACTTGGCAATATAAACAAAAAGCATGCTCTAGATTTTTCTTTCCTCTCATTTAGTGTAAAGTATAGGAGAGCCAGGGTCCATTGTCACTTCAGTTCTTCTCAGCTCTGTTAAATTTGTATGCTCCCCTGTTGCATACTTCTTGTTCTGTGCTTATCTTCATTTGATGTTAAATTTTTGATGCTTTCACTGATGCCTGTGTTCAGCTTCGTATCACCAAGAAGAGCTATACCCTTTTCTTTTTTCCTGAATCAGTTGGAGAGTCAAAATGTAATATGAGCACCAGTTAACCTCTGGAAGTTTTGGCAGAGTGTACCCCTGACCCTGAGGCTTGAAGGTGCCCTGTGCCTGAAATCAGCACCTGCTTCAGCAACTTCAGAGATTCCTGATACAATTTTGTAAAAGAATTTGGCTACAAAGTCCTCAGCAAACCATCCACTTGCATCCTTTAGCTTGAGCTGTGTGGTCTTAAAAAGACAGCTTGCAGTGCCCACAGTCTGTTCTGATTGGTCAGATTGCCCCTGCTCAGCCAGTCCTGCTGAATTTGGAATGCTCTAGTTTTGTAGCATTAGGCTGATGGGCTCATGGCAGTTGACAGGGTAGCAGTTCACAGTGAGGTAGTCTCAGAGTACTTCAGGCAAAGCCTCACCAGGTTCTTTTTGTAGAATCCTAGAATCACTTAGGTTGGAAAACGCCTCTGTCGAGGCCAACCCTTGACCCAACACTACCATGTCAACTAAACCTTAATACTAAGCACCATGTCTAGTCATTTCTTGAACTCTTCAAGGGATGATGACTCAACCACCTCCCTGGGCAGCCTGTTCCAATGCTTGACCACCCTTTCAGTGAAGAAATCCCTCCTGATGTCCTGCCTGAACCTCCCGTGTGTCAGCTCTCATCCTGTTGCTAGCTGCCTGGGAGAAGAGGCCAACCCCCATCTGGCTACAGCCTCCTTTCAGGCAGTTGTAGAGTGATAAGGTCTCCCCTGAGCCTCTTTTTCTCCATGCTAAAGAAGCCCAGTTCTCCCAGCTGCTTCTCATACAGCTCACTCTCAGACCCTTCACCACCTCCATGGCCCCTCTCTGGACACACTCCAGCCCCTCAATGTCGTTCTTGTACTGAGGGGCCCAAAACCGCACACAGAACTTGAGGTGTGGCCTCACCAGTGCTGGGTGCAGGGGGACAATCTCTTCCCTAGTCATGCTGTCCACACAATTTCTGATCCAAGCCAGGATGCTGATGGCCTTCTTGGCCACCTGGACACACGCTGGCTCATATTCAGCTGTCAGTGAGCACCCCAAGGTCCTTTTCTGCTGGGCCACCTTCCAGACACTCTTCCCCCAGCCTGTAGCACTGCGTGGGGTTGTTATGACCAAAGGGCACCACCCAACACTCTGCCTTAATGAACCTGATAGATTTGGCCTTGGCCCATTGATCTAGCCTGTCCAGATTCCTCTGCAGAGCCTTGTAACCCTCCAGAGATCAACATTCTCACCCTGCTCAGTGTCATGTGTGAACTTACTCAGAGTACCCTCAGTCCCCTCATCCGGATCATGGATAAATTGTTAAACGGGACTGGCCCCAACACGGAGCCCTGGGGAATACGGCCAGTGACTGGCTGCCAGCTGGATGTAACTCCATTCACCACCACTCTCTGGGCCTGGGCATGCAGCCAGTTTTTAATCCAGTGGGCTGCCAGCTTCTTCAGGAGCATGCTGTGGAAGACAGTGTTGGAGGCTTTGCTGAAGTCCAGATACACAGCATGCACCACCTTTCCCTCATCTGCTGGGTGGGTCACCTTGTCTTAAAGGAGGTCGTGTTGGTCTAGCAGGACCCATCTTTCCTACACCCATGCTGGCTGTTTAGTTATTTTTCATCTTACAGTTTTATATCCCTTGGTAGAGTAGAGAGTCAGAATGATATTTCATATTTGTTTATAAATGTTAAACTCTGAACCTACAGTTCAGAGTTAACTACAGTTAACCTATAATGTTAAATACTTCCTCAGTCTACCTTCGAACAGTAGTCTTCTGACAAGTTTTTTGATGGAGCAATTTCCACTATCTTTAATTACAGACAGTCCTGTTTTCTTGGTAACCTTTTTTGGCTTAACTGGAACCAGAAGGGTACCAGTTGTGGACTGAATCAAATTAATATGAATGTTATCTGATAAGAATGCATAGTTATCTTCCTGAACCCCACTTCCATATATTTCAGGTTTTTGTGGCTCAACTTTAAGCATAATTTGGAATGTTTTGTGACTTAAAATGACCTTTATGTACAAAAGTCACCCCCTTTGGGCTCAATTCAACTTATTAGACAGAAAAGACATCTATAAATTTTTGATAGATTAAGTTGTGTTTTTATAAGGTATTTCTGTCATCAGCAGATGTGTCCAACTTTAGGTTCCTTCCAAGTGCTATGCCTGGGGAGCTTTTCTGTTACATTTTTTTTTCTTTTTTTAATTTCCACTGTTTCTAACTCCAGTCTCATTAATTATCTTTACAGTTCCTATTCAGCTTTTCATGATGTGGAAGTGTTTTTAGATGGTCTTGGTCTAGAACACATTAGAGAAGTATTGAAGGTAATTTTTTGGTATATTTGCTACCTGTGAAGTAATCCATTGAAAGCAAAATGCACCTACTGCATAATAAAAAAGTTATATTACTGTTAATATATTAATTCAAATAAAATCCTTAAACAGAAATTTATTTATAAAATTGGAAGTTAAACTGCAATGGACTGAATTTGATTTCTTGATTATGTGCATTAGTCACAACATTTGATGTTTCTAAACTAGACAGATCTTCTATTGCTTCAATAATGGTGTTTTGTAGCCGGTTTTGTTCCTGAAAACTGAAGTAAAAGAGGGAAGAAAGTCAAGTTAAAATGGTTTTATTCTGAAATTCTTTTTGATGGCAGAAACCCCTTTGTTTTATACAGGAACAAGATATAGCTTTAAGACAACTTCTGACCATGCAAAAAGATGACTTAATACAGGTCAGTTTAATACTTTAGAATTTAATTTTGTCTACTTTTTAAAGGTTTTTAATGTCTTAACTTCTCGTTATAAATGTCTGACTTTGCAAGAATTATTTCAGCATCTTCTGTAACTTCCTGAATTTTAATGTGAATATAGACAGGCTTTTTCTGAAGTATGTGATCTTACAGATCAATGAGTGAGCAGGAGTGAGCCGGAAATAGTTCTAGTTTAAATTTTAGTTGTTACCATTTTTAGTTTTTAATTGTGATTTCTCTGAAGGTAAGTCAGTGCTAGGATTAGCAGTAGATAATACTAGACAACTACTTTAGACGCGGTTGTCCTTTGTGAGATGATAATTTTGTTGCAGAAAGAAGAGCACTCTTATTTTAGAATTGCTTAAACTGTAGAATCTTGTATCCTAAGCAGGTCTGTAAAACCTTATCCCCTCAAAACAAAGGGAGAAAAGAGAAGATTCTGTTTCTTCCAGTTTACTGCAGCTGGGAAGGTCGGTCTTTTGACTAAATGATGCATTATTACAAGGCTTCAGATCTCAGCTAGATGTAGTGTCTGCTTTTCTTTATTCTTTGCTGGAATTTTTCCTATGGGAAGTGAAAGGACTTTCTGTGCTTACAGGAGGAGGCTATAATAAAATCTAATTACAGGAGTCTCATTGGAACAATGTAAATACTTCAGGCTGCAGGATTCTTCTGAGCACTCTGTGCTGGGGAATTTTGGAACCTCTGGTCTGGGATTCCAAAGACACCTTGTAAAAACAGCCACTTCAAGACTGCTCCCTGCTACTGGAGCTAGCCATGTCCTTAAGTGTCAGCTTTTTTTCTCCTGAGCCTGGTACCGAGGAGGTGTTTGTTCTGGCAGCTGGATCCAACGTTGTATTCCTTTAAAATGGATGTCAATGAGGATTGTTTTCTTGGTGTTTTGTCTTGTAACTGAATAATTAGTTTTTCTGACAGAACTCACATGTAATTTTATATTCGCAGGGGATGTTCATATATGGAGCTTTGTCAATGAAGAGATTATTAAGAGCTCATCTAGGGAAAAATATTATCAGCTATGTCAGTGTATTTTGATGTTACTGCTTTTCTGAAGCCTCAGGATCATTGGACAATATCCTAATGTCTTGGGATTTGTAGAACTCTAAAGCCCCTATTGATAGTAGTTTTGGCCTTTAAGGAGATTCTTGTGGATTTCTTCTCATTACTGTGTGAGCTGCTGTGTTGGGCATGATTGCATTAAACTGTAAATCTGTCTGAGTGTATGATCATATTGATCACTTGCTTTGGCATTGTAGTTATTGCTTGTTTTTGTCCAGGAAACATTAGGAGAAGAGGAGAGAATTGTGGACTTCAGTGAATGGCTAAGCTTTATGGTTCCTTCTTGAAAGAGGTGTAATTTCATTCAAAATCATAGCTTCTGTTTCAGTGTTCTAAATTATTTGAGGCTTGCTATTAAGAAAGCAAACAAAACTTTGAGCAAACTGAAATCACTAAATGGATCAGCTGCTTCTACACAGGAAATTAATATCTGTAAGAATTTAATTGCTTTGAGTGTAAACTTTGCAACAGCAGGACACAGTTCCTGAAAAATAAGTCATGCTTTGTGCGTGGACATAAATTAATTAGTGAGTCTTCAGTTGAGAAGTTGAAAAATGGCACAACACTCCTGGCTTATTAGCACTTCATAAGTTATCCTAAATTCCTTATGCAGTCTAGTTTCAGAGCTCTGGTAACGGTTCCTCCCCACACTGCTAATAGAACAAATCTAATCTGTTTCCTTGTAACTGCGGAGCTGAAAGTTTTTTCTGTGATGGCAGACTTTCAGCTAACAACCAGCTGTTTTAAAGAGCCTGGATCTTATTACTACAAAGATTAATGATGACCTCTGATGGATACCTCTGAACCAAGCTGCTTTGTGTCCAGAGAACTGGGGAGAAATCCTGTCATTAACATGATATGCTTTCCTCCATCAAACCATATAGGAAGATATTTTCTCTGTAAATATCTTTATCTGTATTCTACAACAGAGCCTAAACAATGAGTCTTTCAAGCTGAAATCCTTGCATTCCTTAAGCTAATAAACTGTTCCATTCTGGAAAAAATATGTTCAATATACTGGGACATGTCTATTCACCATTTGGATGTTTTTGTCTGCACTACTTAGGACACTCACATTTTCTATTTTGTTTTGAGCATTTTTCTCGTAGCAACAAAAGTTATTTTGCTTCCGTATGCATTTAGGACTGAAAAGGTTTCTTTCTTACATTTTATTTAGCTTAGAATAAGAGAAATTGGCATCTTGTTTTGGATTTGAGAATGTATAATGAAAATTTGTCGCATCAAAATTCAAAATGTAATCCAGAACTTTAACTACAGAATTGGATAATTATCTGGTCTATGTATGCCTATATCACAGTTCCAGGGCTCGTTCCTCTGCCCCCACTCCCTGAAAAAAGCATTTACTGTTTGACAGAAATATGTCAGGTGATTTAAAATTAGTGGTTACTTGGACAGAGTGGCATTGATGTAAGAGTTTGTGCATAGCTTCGCTGGTTTTATCTGTGCAGTATATCATCTCTCATGTGTTGAGGCAATCTTATTCACCTCTTGTCATGTTCGTGCTGGAGTGAACTTGGGGCTTGGACTTTGAGGGGCTGCTTAGTATATATATAAGTAAAGAATAAAATAGATGTTCCTAGAGTTGATCTGGGTAAAATTGTGAGTGCTTTTAGTGTGTTTTGCAGATACAAGCAAATCAATGCACAGTGCTTGCACATTCTTAAACATGGCCACTTCACAATAATGCTTGGACAATTTGGACTGCAGAGCACAAGTGAACCAGCACTAAATTAAAAATTCACTTATCCATCAAGAAG
The DNA here is from genome assembly GCA_013400175.1 of Phainopepla nitens. NCBI lineage: Eukaryota > Metazoa > Chordata > Aves > Passeriformes > Bombycillidae > Phainopepla > Phainopepla nitens. The sequence continues at coordinate 243,367 of VXBQ01011391.1, read as the reverse complement.
GGCTTATTGCACTGTGGTTGTTCCATGCATTCATTATTGCATGAACAGTCAGGTTCTGGGTCACTTCATGTTTTTGCAGAGATGATCTAGAAATTGGGAAGGAGTTTGGTCTCATCTATCAACCTTCCGTCGCTGAGTTCTGCACCTTGTACCACTAAGTACAGAATTAATGTGGTGGTAGAAGGCTTTATCTGTAGTGACATTTATCACATTCTTTACTTCTTGACACTGGTGCTCAGTGATCCATTCGCAGAAGAACAAAATGATGTTTTATTTCTAGGGGAGCAAAGTACATCTTCCTGATATGCTGGTCAGAAAGCTGCATCCTGATTTGCTGGTTTCAGGAATGAGAAGGTGGAGACAAAAGCAAGGGCAATCTTCACAATAGTTCCTACTTCAAGCAAGATACTTTTAATTCCTCAAGAATAACTGCTGTTATAGAAATCTGCTTGCTTATTCTTGATAAAATGACTGCTGTAATGCTTTGTAAGCCTTAAGAAAATACTAGTTCATACCAGATAGGGCTCCACAAGGCAAACATGAGAACTAATGAATTGAGCAAACTTACAGCTCAATACAAGTGATGATGATTTATAGGAAACCCAGATCTTTCTATCTTAAGACTGCTAGTGATATTTGCTAAAAAGACTTCAGTACTATTTATTCAGGGACCCATGGAAGCCTATTAAAAACTCAGAAGTTCTTGACACCTGTAGTTAAATTCCATGAATCTTGTCGAGATTTTTCATTATTGAAGAACTTGTCTGTAAACTTCACATGGTTTTGAAATGTTTTAAAGGTACACTTGTGAGCCCATAGTTATTTGTTACCTCTACCTGGACGACAGTTTTATGCGGTCACAATGAACAATGAATGTCAGAATATTTGGTCTCAAAAAAAACCAAGTGTTTCCCTAGGCACAGTCTCTTCCCTAGAATGTTGATCTGATGTGAGTTATCAGCTATTCATTCAAAATTCTTTCTGACAGAAATCTGGGAGACTGCAGACACTAACACCTTCCAGATTTCTGAGGGTGCAGAAGTTAACTTCAGGTCCTCAGAATATCTGTCAGTGAGGGTCCTATATAGTCTAGGTTTGGAGACTCTGAGATCCTTCCAGTCTCAAATGCCAAAGTGGTCTAGTCCTGTTGAGTCAGGTACTCCTCTGGCACCTCAGGAGTCAGGAGGTTTTTCACTTGTGTGGAGGAGCATCTTAGGGCTGCTAACACCAGAAGTCCTGTGTTGCACAGCAGCCTATCAGATGAGCAAGGGAAATACTGAATGTATCACAGAAGCATTTCCCTTGTAACAGATGAAGTACTCTTTTTCATTAAGTGTTCTGCAAGAAAACTCCCAGCCTAGGATTTACATATGACTTAATTTAATCTGAGATATTTGATGGATAGCACAGCTGCCAGTGTTTTCTGTTCCAGGCATCACTTGGAGATGTTACATAGTATATATATTTTTTGTTTTCTTTCAGTTAAAAAAGATGTCTTCCTGTAAAATTTTCCATTTGCTGCTGATTTGATAGTTTCCACTCTTTCTTTCTGAGTTAATGCTGTACCACCATCATGATGATTCGCTACCTTGCTGTCAGAGATGACTAAGATCATTCTGAAATGGAAAGCCTAACATCCTAACAAGACAGGGGTACTTAGACAAACTGTTGCTATTTTTTTTAATAGACCCTAAACAGATTTTCTGAGTATCCTGTGCAGTTTCAGTTTGGCAGTTCCTCCTCTCTTGTCATTTTGTTCTGCATCATAGAATATTTTCTGTGGTTTTTATTTTTTCCTTTGTCACTTATATACATTGTAGCTGGTTGCAATAACTTAAAAAGAACTTCTAAATCTTAATATTTAGAAGCTATTGAAATGTGTTACTGCACTGTTATGTCTAGTAAGTTTAAAAGTCAATCATATTTGGATTTGCTTTTTAAATTTAGATTGGCATTACGAATCCTGAAGATCAACAGAAACTCCTAGATGCTATTAACGATTTGCAAGTGGAAGAAAAGAAATTTGAAGACTTCCCTGAAATTATGAAGCTGGAATTGAGGTATTAATGGTATATCTAAGGAAATGGAAGTGAAGTATTAACTATTTAAGGTGACTGTGTTATTTTCTGTGGCTTAAAGGTAAAATTGTCTCACACCTTATCCCTTAATGCATAACATTCGTGAGAACGTGCAAGTTAATGGGTTATGAGAGCTGGTGGTGGGTGTGTTTTGCACAAAGAAAGTTGGGAGCACAGACAAGATAGGCTCTGTTAGTCTTTCAGTCAAAACTGTCTGATTGTGAGATGCAATAAAAAAAGGGCAGGAGGGAGAGATGCGTATAACTTCTGCATAGGCCTTTCATTTTCAGCTTGTGAAATAATATCTTGTACATGTGTGTTTTAAATCGTAAATGCTGTTTCTGTTTAGATTCCAGATTTTTTTGTTTTTCTCTTCCACTGGAAGCAGTTTTAACTGGCTTCTAAAATATCTAATTTTTTATCTTACCAATTAAGCCATTTAGAAGCTATTTTCCTTATCATAGATTATATGTATCAGTAGGTTTATAAGAAGAATTCTTTAACTATAAAGTATTACTCCTTCAGACTCCCATTCCAACTTGATAGTTTTTCCCATTATATTGTTAGGGCATCAGTTCTGCAACACCTCTCATACTTTTAGTATAGTCTTTTGCAGTACCATGGAAGCCAGGCCTGAGCTGAGAGGTACATTCCTCAGCAACCTTATTAAACTTAATAAGTTCCCTAAGCACTTCTAGAGCACACCACATCCAGCACAAAATGAAAAATGAAGGATATAGTAAGTACAAAGGGGCCTTAAGATTTGTGACATCTCTAAGATTTGTGACATCTCTTATCCTTTATGTGTAAGTACATTTTTTTGTTCTGAAAGACACACCTAGACCTCAATTTAAATTTCATGCTCATATCTTTCCTCTTCTTAGTTGCCAAACTTATAGAAGTATAGCTACTAAAAATGGATTAGGTGGTAAGGGTTCAGTTCCTCTTTGAAGTGTTTATCTCCCTCTTGACTAGTGATCTGACAGCTGTGCTGGTACTCTCATAGATATCCCTTCCCTCTCCAAAATACTGGGGAGATCTGCCTGTACTATTTGAATGCTGTAAGGCTAGAGTCCCTGTTAGTTATGTTGTTCATCTGACCAAAGAATTTGCTTGGGTTCAAATTCAGTCTGTACATGTCTCCATGCTTTGGAGGCAGCTGAATTGCTCTGGCACTGTGCATTAGCAGTCACATCATTATGTGATCCTGCCATAGTGTTGTCTTTAGAGTCCCAGTTCCATGAGACTGTTCAGTATGTGTTCCACTCCCAACCAATCATTCATACACTGATTGCTCCCAGTGCTGCTGCTGTGCTGGTATCTTTATCCATTACTGTGTTTATGAAAAAGAGACCTTGTGGCCTGCTTGATGAAAGTTTTTGCAATACAATGCAAAGTTTGAGCTATCGGACTTGGGAGGACATGCAAGGCATTTGATGAAGCTCTTGAAAGACTGAGATGGGCTGAAGAGCAGAGAGTTCATGTCTTGATAGAGGACTTTGATGTTTCTTCTGGTCTGGAAGGAGATTTCATTCAGAGACCACTCAGGATAAGGAACTGGCTGGATAGTCACACTGGGCAAGAGTTCTGGGCAACGGCTCAATGTCCAGATTAAGACTGGTAGTAAGTGGCACTCCTCAGTGGTTGGTGTTGGGACTGGTGCTGTTTAACATCTCTGCTGGAGACATGGAGACTGGGATTGAGTACACCCTCAGTTTGTGTACCAATGACACCGAGCTGTGTGGTGTTGGAGGGAAAGGACACCATCCAAGCAGACCTTGACAGGCTTGAGTGGTGGGTGCATGAAATTCAGCAAGGCCAAGTGCAGTGTCCTGGGTCAGGGCAGTCCCAAGCACAAGTACAGACTGGACAAGGAATGGTTTGAGAGCAGCCCTGAGGAGGTGGACTTGGGAGTGTTGGTTGATGAGAATCACAGAAACACAGAATATCCTGAGTTGGAAGGGACCCACAAGGATCATCAAATTCAACTCCTGGAAGGAACTCAACATGACCCAAGCAGTGTGCATTTGCAGCTCAGAAGGCCTGTCATATCCTGGGCTGCATTAAAGGAGGAGTGGCCAGTGGGTCGAGAGGGGATTCTCCCTGTCTACTCTGCTCTCATGGCGCTCCACCTGGACTGCTGCAACCAGCTCCAAGACCCCCAGCATAAAAAGGGCATCAGCCTGGAGGGAGTTCAGAGGAGGACTACAAAGATGGCCAGAAGAGCTGGAGCACTGGTCCTATGAAGACAGGCTGAGAGACTTGGTGGTGTTTGGCCTGGAGGAGAGAGGACTGTGGGGGGACCTCAGAGAGACCTAAAAGGGGCCTACCAGAGAGCTGGAGGAAGACTTTTTACAAGGGCGTGTAGTGATAGGACAAGGGGGAATGGCTTCAAACTGATGGAGGGCAGGTTTAGACGAGATGTAAGAAAATAGTTCTCTTACTGTGATGGTGGTGAGATATTCAAATAAATTGCTCAGAAAAGCTATGGATGTCCCATTCTTAGAAGTGTTCAAGGCCAAGCTGGATGGGACTTTAAGCAACCTGGTCTAGTGAAAGGTGTCCCTATTTGAGGCAGAGGGATTGGAGCTAATTGAACCCAAACTATTCCATGATTCTGTAATTCTCCATCAAAACAACTGTGTGCTTTCAGAAGAGAATCTTGCAGACGTGTACATGAGCTGCAATGCTGAAGAACTAAACTTGCAGCATGCAGGAGGCTATAAACCAGTAGGATATGGATACACCATAAATACTTTACAGCATCTGAGCCACTTGTATTAAAATAGGGACTTTGCTGCTGAGCTGAGGTGGTAGACCAGGAATCTGTTAGATGCCTTTGGCAATGGATGTTGACTCTTAAGCAAACAAAAATTAGCTGCAGTTTAAGGGGACTTTTCCCAGTTTTAGCTTTTTGCATTTTTCTGTTAAAATGTATGCTTTTTTCAGGTTGTTCCACAGTAGTGTTTAGTACATACATTCAAGCAGAGCAGCTTAAAAATTTGAACAGAGGACGTAAGTAGAGAAATACAAAAATTATCCATTTACTGTGTGTGGCCAAATACAATGAAATACCTATGTGGTATCTGGTGCAGTCTCACACACTGGTGACATACCTTATTCCTAGTATAGTGTGGGTTTAGATCATATGTAGTTCTCAAAACCAGAAAATAATTTATTAAAGATGGAAGTACATGAAATATGACAGCACTTCAGTTATGGCAAGCACTGCATAGTTTTCTAGAAAATTGCCTGACATGTATTCTAGGCATCTGACCTTTAGACTAAAATCTTAGGCTATGTTTACATGCTATTATATAAAGATTTTACTTCCCACTTGTTCAAAGTCATTCTGTGAGAAGGAGAATCAGTCATTAAGTCATAGAAAAACTAACATAGTAGAAAATCTTGAACTGATTGATTATAAACTTACGGAGTGTCTAGCACTGTTTAGCCACTGATGTTTTGACAGTCATTAATTCTTTCTTAAAGCAATAATTTTTTGAAAACATTATTTCCACTTCTAAATATAAGAGCATGTCGTCGCAACAGGTATAAAATTCTGTGAAAATGGGGAGTTTTTTAAGAACTATGGTATAGTGAAATAGTATGATAGAATAAATGTTTTTCTTTTTCCCCCTCCCTAATTCAAGCCCATGACATACTTTATTTGCCAAGAAATCCTTCCAGAATTCCAGAAGATAATTTCCTTTGTGATGAAACACAAAAAGTACCATAACTGATCCCAGCCAGCTAAAAAGTTATCTAAGTAGAAGAAAACATTTGTGATTATGGCTTGACTATAGCAATGTGGGAGAAGCTTTCAGACTATCGCCAGATGTTTAGTGTTTGAATTCTTTACGTGAAATACTCAGTTCAGTTACATTGTTCTGAAACAAGCAATAGTTTATTTTATAAAAACAAACTAATAGGTACTTCCTCATCTTCGTGAAAACCATGTGCGGTATTGGTTTTAAACCTCCAGCATACCTATTAATGCTTCTGTATATTTCTGTTTTAAATGTTGAAGTCTTACAACACTATTGCAAATCAGAGATGTCCTGAGCAGTGGCAGAAACTTTACCCACTAATGATCCTGTGCCCAAGGCTGAAGGAAAGCACTCTGACACCCTATGGCCTAAATTCCATCTCCATTTAGATACTTGCACTGCATTGACGTGTAGCTTAGTTTAGCTGTCTGACAAATTTTGTGGATACCTTTTTGTCCTCAGAAGCAAAAGCGGTGTGAGTATGTGGCATTTAGGTTTAATAGCAGATTGCCTAGGGAAAGGAGGAATGTTGGGGTGTGAATTAATTTATTCAGATCCTATGGATCTGCAGAACAGAAGATTCTGCAGTAGGAACTTCTAATTGTCTCTTGTTTTGGCCCTGCCTCTTATTCACCCAAATAACTCAGAGTTAGCAGAAACTTTCCTACTGGAGATACATAGACACATCTCAGGAGTTTGAGGGTTTGAGAGCTCACTCAGTAAAAACAATTGGATGATCTTCTTCCTTGTCCTCCTTCCCTCTTCCTTGTGAGTGGCAACAAATTTCTGGCCAGCACCATGACTTATGACTAAAACTCTCTGACATTCCAGTAAAGTTGAGTCAGTGTCATGTGGAAGCTCTAGAAACTTAAAGCTGAAAATAATCTGTTAAATTTTTCTATCCTTCTCTCCACTTTTTGGAGACATGGGTCAAACTAATTTTGAGAGTTGTCTTCCTGCTTGTGTTTGAGCACCAAGTAAAAATTTTCTTCAAAATAGATAACATCAGATATTTTAGGTTTTGAGATAGATGTTTCCAGATCCAAGGGCCAAGCCAGTATTACTGAATTCTTATTTTTTTCAACTCTGTTGGAGACTAAATGATCCCAAACCTTGTCATTTCAGTCTTAGCTCCAAAGTACAAACCAGACTGCTTCTTTCACGTCTACCTCAAAAATGTAAGCTGCAGGTCAGAAATATTGTCCTTCCAAAATAAGGCAGGGGAGGGAGGGAATGGGACAAACAAGGGGAAAAAAAAAAAAAACCAACTTGCTAAGATGTTAAATGTCTTTACCTATTTGCTTTTAAAATGATACTGGGTTTTTTGTATATTATGAAACTGCATGTCTAACTCACTACCCAGTGTTGATTATCCATAGGTAATATTCAGCTTGCAAAACATTTTACAGCATTTGACAAATAACAAAATATAATTTTACTTTTCTAGTGAAGATGAATTCCTCAAGTTTCTTCAGAAGTTGAATAAAGAATGTAATAAACTGATCATTCCTGTGCAGACCATGAATACCCGTTTCCTCAAAAATTCTCACAAGGTATTCAACCAAACATAAGATTGATTTAGAGTGCATTATTCCACCTTGTAAAATAACTATGAGTATTCACCAACTGTCTTGGTTATTATATGATTATATAAAGCTGTCCAATGCTCTCTCTAAAGGACACTTCTTAAAAATAATTTATTTCAAAGGGTTAAACCACACAGCTAAAGGAGATAGATTTGTTTCTTTGTGTTTCTACTGATAGGAGAGTTAAGGTGACAGAAGTTTCCAACAAAGGCTGCTAGGGAGTCGTAGCTTGTTGTGCATAAATCATGCAATTAAAACCCAGCATAAATGCAGTTATAAACCTTTTCTGGCACTGTCTTTTGTGATACATTAACTGTAGAATATTAAATTATAATCTACAATTATGTAATTATGGCCAATAACTGTAATTATTAACAGATGGTACTGCAGTGGACCCTGACTGGATGTTATATTGAAGCCTGCAAAGACGTGATTTGCAGTGTTAAAAAGCTGGGAGACGAAGTTGACAAACTGAAGGACCTGGTGGCAGAGGTGGGTGTGTGTGCATGAGGCTGTTAAATACTGTGTACAAGTTTCTGATGCAACCTCAGATGTGATATCAGTCAGGGAAGTGTTTCATACCTTGGTCACCAAAGGCTGTTCAGCCTTAGCTTGGACATTGCATCAATCTTTCCCCCTTCCACCTTTTCATGGACAGAATGAGAAATAATCTCTAATATTCCACGGCAGTGTGGAAAATCTCCAAAAGAAAGTACAATCTACCTCCTCCTTTCTATTGCATGAAAAAATTAATTGGAATGTATCCCTGTGCTCTTGGACAACCATTGTGGTATAGACCCCGTGCTGAATACTTACTCTTACTTTTTAATTAAGGAATCTTTTGTTTGGAATTATTGACTCACAAGGAAGATACTAAGGCTTTATGGATTGAATGGGAGGCATCCCAGATAACTCTGCAGAGTGACAAAAGAAGAGGGTGGGAGAGGTCAAGGCTAGATGTTAGCACCACATCAGTCATTCTCAAACCAACACAGTGACACTCTCTTGTCAGATGGGGTCATTTTAAGTAATAGGCTGGTAAAACGACCAGCCGCTGGGGTGGGGTAAATGGAGCATCAGTGTCAGAAAGGAATCTGTTGCTGAATGAAGCCATGTGGAACTCAGACCTTGAGTATAATGCTACTAATGCAATTTCCTGTAGTTTAAGTAAATTTAATGTAATATAACAGCCTTCTCCCAATAAATCACTTAACACCAAATATATTAGGAGGTAGAGAACTGTGGCAAAACTTATTAGCTATTTATTCCTCTTTTTGCATATCCAGTCATCAGTTGTGTATATATTTGCCTCCTATATATGCAGGCCAGTTTTTAGAGCTGGGACAGTTCCAAGTTTTGTGGCACTTGACTTTATCTGTATGTAAGGTTTTATAGCTGTCAAGACAAAGCATGGAGTCTTTGTATCCTCTGTGAAACAGCTTTCTAATTACTTACAAAAATGCAAATCCTTCTTTTTAAAATCCTGTTATGTTTTATGAATTTCACTTATGAATACTTTAATACAAGACATTTTTGTGCTACTCAATTTATGATGGAGCACTTTTGCTTGTAGAGCACCCAAGCGTTTATGATGAATGTGTGAATCTAAGTGAAACAGTTAAACCTCTTACATAAAATGTTTGTATAAATTCCCTTAAGTCTTCAGTGCTGTTTGCTAAGCTTAGTCATGACAAGACTTTGCCAGCAGTACCTGTCTGTAGCATATAATTTTTGAAAGTACAGTAAATGAGATGGCCTTCCAAGCATTCTGAACTAAGGCAGGAAATCAGAACCTAACCCTGCTGTCCTTTATGACAAGGCTCCAACTCAGGTTCAACATGTGTTTGAGAAGGCACTTGTAAGATAGATACTTTCCACTCTCCCTTTAATATCAAGAAAGTCTAATCTGTTACATATTTAACTTCCTTTTTGAATGAACAGGTTTTTTAGGAATTAAATGGCAGAAGTTCCAGTTAAAACATTTGATAGTCAGAGTTCAATGGTTTTGTTATTAGATTTTTGTAGCATTGAATAATAGCAGTGTTTTACTCCTGAGCAGGTGTTTGTAAATGAAGAGTTTGTTTTTCTAATATATGTTACAGAATGACTGAACATCAAATAAGATGAATATTTACACACATTTATTTCAAGTTAAACAGGACAGAGAAGTAATATGAATCCTAGATGGATTCATATTCTTAGGACTACTTAAGGACTTAGGACTACTATCTACTTAAGAAGCTTTCACACTAACTATTTTTTTTTACACTTTTTACATGGATTTAACATCTGTCTCAGTATGAAGAGAAGAATAAACCTAACCACGTGAAACTTCCAGAAAAAGCAGCCACCTTGGAAAAAAGATTAGTAAAAATGGGAGTGGTAACATTACTTGGATTTGGTTTTTCCTTATTTGTAATTAAATTAGTAGCAAAGAGAACCTAAATTTAAGTTTAGTGCTGTTTCTCATCATATTTGTAGTATTTTTATCTGGTATGTACTTTGATCTAAAAATAAAGTTATTAAAAATTAAAACTGTTACTTAAGAGTATCTTAGGGTTTTATTTTGAAATTCATGGTTGGTATAGAATATAGGTCTAAAATCTTGTCAAAGCTGCTATTCTTTTTTTTTAGGCATAAAACTGTGATTATTGCTCCCTAATTACAAGTTTCAGTTTTTTTGCTTCTACCTGTTCAGAGGCGAACATAAACAAATTCTGATTATATATCACATGTTTATATTTAAAATTATAAAGCAGCTATTCTTTGGGGGTTGGGAGGGTTTTAAGTATTTTAAGTATCACTTTCAATTTTATGTTGATAAAGATCTTTTCTCTTGCAGAGGGGTACGTGTGAGGTTTTTTTTCTTTTCACAATCAAGAGAACTGTTGAGATCTTGTTACATATTGTCTAAAAAGTCATTTCCCACTGAACTATGATACTTAAATTATGCCTGAAATCTGCTTCCTTAGAGATACTCACCTCTATTAAGAGTTTCATCACATCTATTAAAAGTATTATAGTAGTCCTTTGCTGTAAGAACGCAGACAACTTAGAAAGCATAGCAGCTTGGTTTTTCTTGGTCTGGTCTTTCACTAGAAATTTTTTCTTAATATTTTCTCCACTTAAAAAGGTGTTTGTAATCCCACAGTGAAACATTTGTAACTGGTTTTGATCTGCTTACCAAACCAGATATGTTGGGAAGAAAGGAAGTTGGTGTAAGTGAATTCAGACTAGTTATGTTTTTCAGGTTTCAGTAAACGTCTGTAAAAATGCTGAATATTTTGGAAAGAACATTTTTCTTTCAAAATGAAATAAAAAGAGTCTTAAAAAACATAAACCTGAATGGGTGTGTGAAACTTTTAGTCTCTGAGTTTTCAGAAATGTTGTGTGGAGTCTTAACCTTTGGTGTTCCCTCTAGAGAGTAGTAAGGAGAAGATAAAAACTTGGGTGCTATTCCAACCACTGTTACTGCTGTTTTCTGCTTTTTTTAGAGAATTGCATTGGGTGTTAGTGTGTTTCCTTGTTACTGCAATTGTTTTACCTCCTTTCATCCTTCAGTGCCAGGAGCATCCTACAGAGTGATGAGGACAGAGGCAAGAACAACATAAGTTGAGGGGGTGGGGGATGTTTCTGGTTTTTTCTGCTCCCAAACTGGTGTCAGAGTGGATAAGCTGTATTCACCACCACCATCTACCAGAAGTGGAAGTGAACATTCTGTCAGCATGAATAAAGTATATAAAAGGAAATACTTTAAAAATAGTTCTCTGATTCTTCATATTACCTTAGAATTTATCCTAAACTAATGGGGGTATTGTGAAAGGAAGAATCTTTTGTATACTCACCACTCTATAATCAGCTGAAAATACCGTGCAAATGCAGTTTCTCAGTGATGGGTTGGCTTACAGGTAGTACTAGAACTTTGACACCTGACATCCTTTGGCAGTTTCTGTTGGGTGAAGGCGTTTGGGATTTTGGGGGTTGGTAGTGGAGGGGGAGTGGCCAGGCATGTTGTTCAGACTGTTTCCTACCTGTACTTTTGCATTAGTTAAATTACTGGAATTATTTCAGCTGCTAGTAAAGTTTCTGCCCTTGAAAGGATTCTGCTTCTTAGCCTTTACTTCTCCACTTAACTGACGATTTGCATTAACAAAGTCACCTCACAGAGCATTGAATATAGCTTTCATTTCAAGAGATGCTGCATTTCCTGCCACTAGTAGATCTTGACATTTGAGGCAACAAAAATTTGAACTTTTTTTCCATCAATATGAAGAAAAGATCTTGATCAGATGGAGGCCTTTAAACTTAACTTGGAGCTCTTGCAGTTGAACAGAAAATCTGCTCCAGAAAAGTTTTTATCAGTATTTAACTAAATTATTATGCCTTTGGTGTAAAATACTTAGGAGGGAAAAAGTAATTCATTATAGTTGCTGTTAATTTTTTCAAGTGTGAGACTTAATAAAGTGGTTTTTTGCAGGAGTGAGTCAAAGGTCTGAACTTCTGGAGATGACCAAAATACATTTGGAAGAAGCTGGTCCTTTTGAATTATCTTATGGATCCTCTGTTTCTGATGCTTATAGTCATAATTTCAAACACATGTGTGAACATTATTTGCATTAAACATAGGCTTTGTGCCAGCAGCATCCTTGGCATCCTGCACTGTTCAAGCATAGTGTTCAAAATTCCATAAACTACTCACAAGAAACAAGGGTCTTGGAGTAACCAGTTTAAGCTGTTTTCATTGATTGGTCAATCAAAAACTGTGTTGCATGAGGAGGGCATTTTAAGAGCCAGATGAACAAAGAATATTTTAACGTACGATATCGTAAAAAAAAAAATAAAGTTGCATTTACCTTCTTGGCTTCCAAACTTGGGCTTAGACAATGCATTTCAAGATCCTTTATTCACTTTCATTGTGTTGCAGTGCCTCTTTCTAATTCTCTGGCAAGGTGTCACGATATGGTAGTGATGTAGCAGGAAGCAAAGAAAAAGAAAAAGATTGCTTCAACATCTGGCCCTTGAGCTGCACTGTCAGAATTCTTACCCCCACCAGCACCTCCTGGGGGAGCCTTCGTATGAAAACGTCCCTGCTGAGAGGCCTCCTCCTGCAAGTCATCCAATTGCAGTCATTATCCCAGAACAGTAAGAATACAATGATTTGCACATCTTTGAGGGGATTGGAGGAGAATGCTGAAGAGCTTTGCATGTATTAAGCAGGTGAACTGCACAGCCCTCCTGCTGTTGTTCTCCTACAGTAGTGCAAATCGAGATGCTGTGGATTGAGTGAATTGGACCTCGGGGCCAAATCCCGAGGGATACCTGGTTGCTTAAAGATGCAGCGAGGTTCCTACTTGCAAAATCATTGGATACCTAACTTGTCGTCATAGGGATGACTATTCATACCATGGCCTTTTCTGAATCTTTAGGCCATTATGTAAAATTAGGGCCTTGGGCGATCCTGTGGAGATCTGAAGGAACTGCAGGATTTTTTTTTTTTTTTTTTCTGTCTAAGATAAGCTGTGTTTGTGTGTCTTGTGTCTCTCTTCTGTGCTGTTTTGGAAGTTGCCCTGCTCTTTAAATTTGACTTGTGTAGTACCTGGCCTTTCATAAGGCATTACCCTTAATTATTCCTTCTAGCCAATTACAAGTAATAACAAGCAGTTTGGGGTATGTATTTCTTAAATTGAGAAGGAGTGAGGGTTTTTTCTATGATATTCTCCATTGACCTCAGCATGTGTTTGGTTTTTCTTTTATTTCATGCAAGTGCCTTGTTGAGGACAAGACTTAAAATGTGCAATTTATTCTTCTTTCTTTTATTGTCTTTTAACCCTTACAGGTGTTTTCCAAAGCTATCACTTCCTCTTGAGTAGATGATTGTTTGCATTTGCCTTCTCTGTTTCACCAGTTCTGCAAAAGCTACAGGTTGCAAAAGCTTTCCCAAATAAAACTCCTTTGTTACTACAAATGTAGTAATACACACTGTAAAGTACTGCAAATGTTCCCTTGGATTTTCATGTACAGAGACTACAGTTGTGATACCTGTTGGTAGTTAGCAAGGCTACAAAGCCTTGAAGGTCTGACAGGTATCAGAACTGCAGATTTCTGCTTTTGAAGATGTGTGCTGTCATTTCTTTGTTCTGGAAGCATGGGGGAAGTGTGTATTTGAAAACTTGAATTACCCTATTCCAGAAATAGGAATTTGCAGGTATGAGAAAATGAGGCTGTATTGAGATACAAGTGAGATATAACAGTGGGGTATCACTGACATGAAATGAATTACATGATCTCAACAGTTTTAATAGCTGATAAATTACTTCTAGTTTTTATCCTGATCCAAATGGTGTAATTTCACATAGTGAGCCATAGTCCCTGGAAGTGAGACTTACAGAGATGTATGGGAAGATGTGTTCTACTTAAGAGTTTGGTGGGGTTTTTCTTAAAAAAAAATTCAGATGAGCCTTCCATGCCTTCAACTTTCCTGAAAACATTCTTTATTTGAATGTAGAAATACAGGTTTAACTACATTATTCTCATTATTGTATTCAAAAAGCTCAGCTCGATTTCAGAAGGTATGCAGAAAATGGGGCTTTCAGTGCTCTGGCTACTCCACTGTCATGTGTATTGCATATGGCATGATTTCTTAACTTTGAGAAACGGTGCACATAACACTTGTTGAAGACACCCACAGATTTTTCTAGATTCAGTTTATTCTTGCAGGAAGGGAGGCCAGCAGCCTCTCCAGGCTGCATCAGGAACCAGCAGTTCCTCTCATGAGAGACAGTCCTCCATTAGCTTTGGTGTGAGTGAGTCCTTTCCACAGGCTGCAGTTCTTCACAGGCTGCTTCACTGTGGGTCCCCGCCTCTCCCCGCCGTGGGGTGCAGTCTGTCAGGAATAGGCCCTATTCAGGAACAGACCTGGGACCTAGGGTCCCCTGTAGGGCACAAGTCCTGCTATGACCCTGCTCTAGCATGGGCTTCCCACGGGTCACAGCCTCCTTCCACCCAGCATGGCGTTCTCNATGAGCCTTCCATGCCTTCAACTTTCCTGAAAACATTCTTTATTTGAATGTAGAAATACAGGTTTAACTACATTATTCTCATTATTGTATTCAAAAAGCTCAGCTCGATTTCAGAAGGTATGCAGAAAATGGGGCTTTCAGTGCTCTGGCTACTCCACTGTCATGTGTATTGCATATGGCATGATTTCTTAACTTTGAGAAACGGTGCACATAACACTTGTTGAAGACACCCACAGATTTTTCTAGATTCAGTTTATTCTTGCAGGAAGGGAGGCCAGCAGCCTCTCCAGGCTGCATCAGGAACCAGCAGTTCCTCTCATGAGAGACAGTCCTCCATTAGCTTTGGTGTGAGTGAGTCCTTTCCACAGGCTGCAGTTCTTCACAGGCTGCTTCACTGTGGGTCCCCGCCTCTCCCCGCCGTGGGGTGCAGTCTGTCAGGAATAGGCCCTATTCAGGAACAGACCTGGGACCTAGGGTCCCCTGTAGGGCACAAGTCCTGCTATGACCCTGCTCTAGCATGGGCTTCCCACGGGTCACAGCCTCCTTCCACCCAGCATGGGGTTCTCCACGAACTGCAGGTGGATCTCTGCTCCACCATGGACCTCTGTCGGCTGCAGGACAGCCTGACTCTGTGGGAATCTCTGCTTGAGAATCTCTGCCCTGGCAGCTGGAGCACCTTCTTCCCCCGTGTTCTTCACTGGCCTGGGTGTCTCCCCAGCTGTTCCTCTCACATTGTCTAGCACTTTATTTGACACAACTGCTGTTGCAGAGGGGTTTTTTTTGCATTATCAAATAGTGGTGTCCCCCCCCATAGGTGCAACTACCATCACTGATGGGCTTGACCTCAGCCAGTAGCAGCTTTGTCTTGGAACTGGCTGACACTGGCACTGTCAGACATGTGGGAAACTTCTGGCACCTTCTCACAGAAACCACACCTATGGCCTCCCTGCTACCTAAACCTGGCCATGCAAAACCAGTGTTTTCCCCCAGGTTCCGTTCCAAACTTGCCTGTTTTGTCATTCTCTATAATGAGTGTGGTTGTTAGTAGAAATAATGGATCCAAGGTGAACTTTTGTAGGGCCCACACAAAGTGGAGGGGTTGGAGAAAGAATCTGAATAGCAATAAAACTGGAATGCAGATGGGGTAAATGACTTATGGAGAAGAAAAGGATATTGTTGATGAGCCACTCGCTCAGTAGCCACAGGTAAAGGAGCTCCTGTTAACACAGAAGGGTATGAGAAATTCTAAGAAGTCAGCTTTTTTTTTTTTTTTTGCAAGCCTGAGAAAGCTGGTAGCAGGGAGGATGGTAGCCCCTCTTTGTATGGGTCTGAAATACTGCTGGAATTTGCTTTCCTCTCACTGGTGTTTCTCTGCCCTAGTAATTGATCCAAAGTGTATTGAAGTAAGAAGTAAGTTGGCCAGAAGCTAAAAATTGGAGTGTTTTTACACGGATGACATTTTGTCAAATAGATGCTGAATGGTGCTTTTAAGACCTGCTGGAGTTAGTGAGAGGAGCTGTAGTTGCCTCTGGGCAAGTGGTACTGTTGTAGAAGCATTCATGTGTCCCAAGCTTCAATTATTCTTACTTGGAAGTCTTTGCAGTCAAAAGATTTTGACTTTGCAGTTGTGGTTGGGTGTTTGGTGTTGATTTCTGATGATTGTTTGGGGTATTTCTTTCAAGTCGTAAGTGGGTGAATGTTACCACCTCAAAACTTCACATAATTCTACGTTTTGCATTTTCTTTCTGAAACGGTACTTACATCTGTGTCTGTGATCTTGAGAAGTTGTACCGAGAAACAGGAGAATGGCTCTAATATGCAGCCAGAAGAACAGCTCTTAAAGGGTGCTTCCTACCTTGATCTTCCAGGATTTTCACCTGGAGTTGACAACTCCAGGCTTCTTTTAGTAACAAGAGCTGTGTAGTCCCTAACTCACTTAGAAACCTTGGGCATTTGTCTTTTTTTCAGTGCTGTCAAGGGAGTGGGGCATCTCCAGCTTGATAATGAGAGTTCGTTGTTGGGAATATGTTACCCAGAATTTGCTTTGCAGAGATGACACGGAGTGAAAAAGTCGCTGAATCCATTATTCTTGAGTTTGCTTCCAGCCCCGGCCGCGTCGCCCCTCTCGGGCAGGAGAGCGGCGCGGCGGATTCCCCCATCCCGCGGTCCCAGCGCGGTGGGGCGCGTAGCCCGTCCGCTGGCGGAGCCCATGGGCCGGGGGTGCCCGCGGAGCGGGGCTGCGCAGGGACAGCCGGGCCGGGGCCGCCCTGGAGCCGGTGCCCGCAGAGAAGCCGGCCCGGCTTCGCGGGGCCCGGGGAGAGGGGAGGCGGCCGGGCGGTGTCCACCCCATACCGGGACTGCTCTGGTTCTCTGCTTCTCCTCTGGCACCAGATCGCGATTCCGTTCCGTGCTCGGCGTTGGCGGGTGCGCGTACCGAGCCGTGGATTGCCGTCGTGCCGAGCCCCGAGAGGTGCCAAGTGCTGCCGGCCAGTACCAGCCTGCCGGGGCCGCCGCCGGCTCCGCAGCAGGTCGTGTAGCCTCTGCTGGCGGGTTTGAACTCACTGTCTGCTTGTAGGGTTATTGGAAAGCAACCGGCTCCTCGGGATTCCTTGCCTAATCAGAGGTGTTACCTCCTCCTCTTCCCCCAGTGTCTCTTGACATCATTTCATCCATCAGAGTTTCAGAGGAAAAAAAACACCAACCAAAGCAGAACCCACCCAGTCTGAGAGCAGCCCACACCAGCCCCTCAGTTTTGCCGTGACTGCAGGGAAGAGCTGGATCGGGGCAAAGATGAAGGATGGGAGCGGGGCTGAACTCCGTGTCCTGAGGGAATTGGTGCAGAGCGAACCGGGAGGAATCCAGAGCGATGCACTAACCGGCATCCCCCATATCCCGGCAGGGGATCAGTAAGCTCCGCGATCGCGCCTGGGGACGCGAAGGTGCTTGACCCACGGGAAAGAAGTAGCCCTCAAGGTGCGTTTGCCCCTGCTCGTCCTTGTTGCTCCATGGGATTTCTTCTGCCCCCCGCAACTGACCTGATGTGGACCGAAGCGTTTCTAACATGAACTTTCTCCCTGGGATCTGGTGGTCTCTTCCCTTGGTCTTGGTCTGGGCGATCCCACGAGTCACCTCCTCATGGTGGTAAGCTGTGCAATTCCAGAAATTTTTATTTGCTCTTGGGGAAGGTGGGGTCGGATTAATTGTGAATTAGGGGAGGTGGGGGAAGCCTCTCCCTCTTAGTCTCGCAGAAGCGGAGCTCGCTGCTGCCAGCTGCTACAGTCCAGAAAGTCCGGCCTTAAAGAGAGCGGATTTAGACGGTCGCGGCATCGCTTGCCACACCCGGTCCCCGCTCTCCGACCTCCTCCTCCGCATAAGCACAGCGCAGCTGCGGGGCTAGCCGGGGCTTTGGGCAGCGGTGCGGGGGGACCGGGCCCGGCGGGGGCAGCGGGCACGGCCCGGCCGGCGGGGCCGCGGAGGGAGCGGGAGGAGGGCCGGGAGGCGGGAGGGGAATACGCCCGAGGGGCGCGGGCGAAGCGCTGCTGCTGGCAGCCGCCCCTCCGCGCCCCGGCGGCGCTGGGAATTGGCTACAGCGGCGATACTTTTTTGTTATTAATTTATTTTTTCCTCCTTCCTCGCCCTCCCGCGCCCCTCCCTCCTTCCCAGTTTCTCCTCGCTGAACTGCACACTGCCAGGGCAGAGGGCTGGGAGCCCGGCGGGCAGCGCAGCGCCCGGCTTCAAGTGATAGTTGATGTCGGCGTGGGGTGTTTCGGCAGCTCGCTGCAAAACGCGTTAGAATGGGAACATAAACTTGCCCCTCAAACTGGGGACCCCAACTAAGCCCAGGCTGGAAAGTCTTGGTGTAGGAGAGGAGTTAAACCCCTTCTTGTAATCCTGGGGAACACATTTTAACTTTGACTCTGGCTTACGCGCGATCAAAGCCCGATTTATCAGACAGAGCATGCTTCAATAAAGTGACTATCTGTGTCCTTAGTCGTATAAACGTTATTTATTGCGATGGCTTTTTGTCATGGTGTCTTCTAAATGCCACTTAACTACATATATTTTTGGAAGTCACGGCTTTAACGACTTTATGATCGTATAAAATAATGAAAATTCAAGAAAAGAACATTTTTTTCTGTTTGATCCCTTCAAAAGACACCTATAGAAGTTTGGATTTTATGAAAGCTACCTTTCGAAACGTTTCAGGACTAATAGAGACCATCTGGATACAGATGATGTAATTTAATTTTTTCAAGGGTTTTCTTTTTTTTTTTTTTTTAAAGTACTGCGCGGAGCTGCAACAGCGAGGCTTGGGGTTCTCCTGAATGCTTCACGTTATTAAAAAAACACAGGGTGGATGACTAATTGTAAAGGATTTCCACCAAAAGGCAGAGTAGCTGCAGCTCGGGACCTGCTGAGGAAGGCTCCGGGGCGCTGAGGACCCTCCTTCCCTCGGAGTCGGTGCGCGGGGTCCGGAGCTGCCCTGCCCCTTCCCTCCCGCAGGTACATGGGCGCCGTGGGCTCGTCGCGGGTGATGTGCGACAACGTGCCGGGCCTGGTGAGCCGGCAGCGGCAGCTGTGCCGGCGGCACCCCGAGGCCATGCTCTCCATCGGCCGCGGCGTGGCCGCCTGGACGGCCGAGTGCCAGCACCAGTTCCGCCGGCACCGCTGGGACTGCAACGCCCTGGAGCGGGGGCAGCGCCTCCTGGGCCGCGTCCTGCTGCGCAGTGAGTCCCGCGGGGCGAGGGCGGGGCTCCCGCGGGCCTGGCTGGGGCCGAGCGGGCCGAGCCCGCGGGCCGAGCCCGCCGGGGGTTTGCAGGGCCGGCGTGAGGGTACCTGTGTTCCTCACAGATCCCTTACGGGGGCTGTTTTGGGGCTGCCACCCCCCTGGGCGGTGTGCGGGAACGATGAGAAACGGTGGCCATCCTCCTGTATCCTCGGTCTTAGCAAGGGTGAAGCTTGGTTTTACATTTCAGGAGGAAAGGAAAATGACGTGCAAAGTTATTTTAGGGTCTCGCGGACAGCAGAACAGCACATATGATAACGTGAATGTTTGTATTGCTTAAAAACATGTAACAAATCCAGGAGACAATGTGGGTTTTGACATATTAGGGGCTGGCTCTGCAGTTCCCAACTTTTCTCTTTTTTTGGTGCATAATGGATATCAAACCCACATATTTAGGCCTACAGGGAAATTGAGGCACCAGAGCGTGGCAGCAGGACAGACGACTTTCCATCCCAGCCCAGCCTCGGGGTACCAGCACTCGGGACGGGGCCTGCTGGAAGGGGCAGCTCAGTTGTGAACGGGAGCGCACTGCGGTGGGGTGGCAGACGACAGCCCCTGCTGCTGGCCGACTCCCAGCGTGCTCCCGATTCCTCCGGGCTGTGCTGTCTGCCCGCTGAGGGGTCTGCGCCCACGCCGGGGCAGTGCCGCCCTCCAGGCACGGCGGCACTTCATGTCAGGCTCCGGGGGAGAGAGAGGCAGGGCACACACAGCCGATAGAGGTGAGCCAGGCTTGGGCAGGCCCCAGGCAACTGGGGACGACATTGTGCTTCCCGCCCTGAGGGAGCATGGTTAAGCAGGGTGGTGGTGTTATCTAAAGGTCGGAGTAAGGCATCTAGAGAGTCTTCAAATCTCAAACGCGGCCCTTCTGACTGAAAGAAATGGCTGGGATTTGTTGGTGTGTCAGAACGTCCTTCCCCGAGGGATAAACGTGCTGAGATGGTGAGTCACTGCAGCTCTTTTCACCAAGTGCCACGCCCTGCGCGCATGGCCCTGCCCTGGCACTGGTGTCCCTGCAATGTCCCCGGCATCCTTCGGAGCTGTGAGCAGCGTGGCCCCTGCAAGGAGGCGAGTAGGAAGGTGCCCTGGGACCATTGCCCCGCTGGTGGGGACGCGGAGGAGGATGGCAGCCGCTGGGCACGCTGACCCAAGCAGGGGGATTTTCACTCCGGGCTAGGCTCTGCTGCTGGTAAGCCATTGGTTCCTGTAAGCAGCTTCATGTTCCCTTAGCACTTATTTGTGAGTAACCAGTAACGTCACCCACAGGCTGGAGTTTTCAGTGAGGTTTGTCTGATATTCAGGAAAACATGTCTGGCAGAACATAGCCTAATAATGATGAGGCTATTTAATTAAAAAAAGAATTAAAAATGCAGTTTTTTCCAAAAGTGAAGTTTTCACTGTTGGCTCATGTGAGAGAATGACAGCATCGGGCTTCTGAGCACTGTGCTGAGCCTGACCAGGCTGTGATTGCCATGGAAATGTAGCTTGATAGTGCTCTAATAAAATGGATTAGTTCAATAAACTCAAAAAATCTTTTTCCAACGATATCAAGTGTTTCTGTTTAATTGATACTTCAAAAAATTTTGGTATTTCTGAATAAATTTCCTCAGAAATAAGTTTTCAAAAGAGCATGATTTGTAACAAGCCATGGAAACTTGGTTTGCTCACTCCTTTTGGAAGCTTTTAGTTGCCATCTGCAAAAGGCTTGCAAGGCATGTGGGCCCATTCAGGGCCCATTTGTAAGTTAAACATATTGATGCTACTGCAAGTAAAATACTAAATAATAAGTTCTATCGTGTAATTCTGCCTCTACAAAAAAATCACAGTTCACATTTGTCTTTGGGGTCCTTTTTTACTCTTAAGCCTTAACATTGCTTAAGGCTTACAAGCCCTGCAAAGAGGTCTCTCTCACTGCAGGCTGGCTTAGGAAGAATGACAAGTAGATTTTTGTGCAATATCTATGCTAAAAACTTTAAAAGTAGGAAAATATTCCATTACCATAAATAGATAGTGGAAGTGTAATATAGCTCTGTGTTGTAAACTACTGCATCTTAAAATAAAAGCAATTATTACACTGAAATAATGTACCTGATCGCCTATGAGTAGGCATAGTCTAGAAATTCAGATAGTCTTTGGTATAGTAAAGTATCTTGATGAGAGATGGAAAAGCTGCCAGAGCAGCTGGCATGAAGAAGTCACAGCTGCCAGACCAAATCCTGCCTCAAGCATGACACAAGTGGTGCCGTTGATTTAATGGAACTTCTTATTTGTGCAAATTACGGTTACAGGCTTGATTCTAGGCAGAAAACCTGATACTAACTTATTTTTCAGAAAATAACACCCAAGTTTTCTCCCTAGCATGCTTTAGACAGGAAAGTCTATTCCAAGAGCTTCAGGAGAGGAAAATCTAGTTTCAAGAGTTACTTCCAGTATTTTGCAATGTACATGTTGTTTTAGTGTCCCTGTTTAATAATTCCTTAAACTTATCTCTCAAATAGCACTTCATATATTCTTCTAAATTTGTGAAACATGATAGGAATACCAGCTGTCCTAGTCACATATCTGTACAAAATAACTGATCCATGAAAGTATATTAATCAATATCAGAAGCAAATGTTTAATGTTTTCCAACTCTAACACTATATTGATGAGCTTTTACCAGGGAGGGGTCCAAGTTTAAGCCATGACTAATTCTGACTCTAGGGGATGTGTATTTGTGTGATTTCAGCCTAGTTTATCTGCAAAAAAGTCCAGGCTAACTGCCTGGATGTGGGACACCCACTCAAAGTAGCTACCCCAGTGATATTTAAAGTGACTTTTTTTGTTTTAGGTAGTCGAGAATCTGCTTTTGTACACGCCATCTCCTCTGCTGGAGTTGTTTTTGCCATCACCAGGGCATGTAGCCAAGGGGAGCTGAAGTCCTGCTCCTGTGATCCCAAGAAGAAAGGCTCTGCCAAGGACAGCAAGGGCCATTTTGACTGGGGTGGCTGCAGTGATAATGTTGACTATGGCATTAAATTTGCCAGAGCCTTTGTGGATGCCAAAGAACGGAAAGGAAAAGATGCCAGGGCGCTGATGAACCTCCACAACAACAGAGCTGGAAGGAAGGTGGGTGTCCATGCAGTAGATGCCTAGAGATGTTCTTGGACCACTCTCTCGTGTCCAGGGCAGTTAATGCTTGGCCCTTGCTGTCTGGACTCAGCAGTTATGGAGAAATATGGACGAGCAGGAGCCTGAGCTGCTGTTTCTCTCTCCCTTGGAGATTCAGTGTGGCAGAGATCTACAAACAGACTGAATTCAGTGCCTAACAGCATTCCTGTTGGAGTCACTTCAGTCGCTCCTTGTGTGGGAAGTTAAGCAGGAGTCTAAGCTGCAGGATCAGTTTGGATGGAGGTTTTGCTTTGAGCCTAATTCTTATATAAGCAGGAGTTTTATTTTTTGTTAATACAGAATACAAATTCCTAAGAGAGGCTGAAGATCACACTGAAGAGCAGGCTTGACAAAGAGCAAATTCAAAATAACTCTTGAGAAAAAGAATTCTGACCATTTTTATATGTATACGGTAAATTTAATCACAAAGTGAGCAGAGATAAAATGTAATTACTTCACTTTTTAAGAAAATAAATCCAAAATACCTGTCCCTCCAAAAGGCAATGGCTTTGGAGAATGACCTGCAACCTCATTTCTAAACATTATGTGAAAATACCATTCCTGAATTTCATCTAAAAGAATCTTTACTTTGACATTGTAAGTGAGTAGAGGTTGCCAGATGTATTGCCCACCTCTGGTGCAAGGGCTGAGGAACATCTGCACTAACATTTTGAGGTGGTAGGTAGAAAAAGTAAGAATAGTGCATGAAACCGAAATATGCTGTTTGATTATTCAAAACATGCTAAAAATTTGCTGCTCCCACAACATCTGAAATAATGAAAAAAAAATGTTTTATTGTCCTAGACCAAGTACTTCTGGAGTTATTTGTAGAGACCTTTTGTCTTATCTTTGGTTTTCCTTATTGTATATTTAGTAGGAATTAAGTTGTTTGTATTTTGATCTTTTTTTGTACTGCAAGTAGATGGTTTTCCTGAAAATCTTTTTCTTCAGCATCTTTCCTCCACCTGTTTATTGCCAGCAGGTGTAATTAGTGTGTGATAGGCACATGCAGTACTGTGGTCATGTTTCTGTTGCTGTGCAAAAGAGGCTGAAGTCTACAACACAAACAAAGATATTTTGTTGGGGCAAATAAGTTCCATGATGGGAAGTACCTTCTGTGGTATTTGAGCATCTTATAATTTTTAAGTTTTAAAAAACGCCTCAGCCAAATACCATGATAGTACTGGTAAGGTAGATTTTAGGAAAAAGATGAAGAAATTTTAATAAATACATTCAATTAAAAATAATGAATATGTTCTCATATGCTCCAGGACCTGCTTTATGGACAGAAGCACTGTTTTGTATTCATAGTGCAGCAGTGTAGGTTTAGCTTTGCAGGGATCTCACCACCTCAGCTGCCCACAAGCCTGGCATTTTGACCTGGGTAAGACCGTCTGTGCCCTTGGATTTTTCTTGCCCCCAAAAGGGGTGTTGATAGATTTCTTTTAAAACTAGACTATTCCAACTGGTAAATTAAATAATAAATAGAACAAATATTTATAATATTCTCCTATGAATCATAGAACATAATATGCTGTATATCAGCATAGGAACATCACTGACAAATAAAGAGACCTGCATTCATATGTGCTTCTTCCACGAGTCCAGCAAGTTTTAAATATACAAGTAGTTAAATTGATTTCTGCTCACATAATTAAAATTAAGCATCTGCTTAAATCTCAGATTTGTGATATGGCAATGAAGTGGGGCTGTGAGAATGCCAGTGACTTCTTTGAAGTAGTCATGTCATTTACAAGTTGGAAAGAAATTTAAAAGTCCTTTGGTTTTATAATACATTCTCACTTTATTGCTAAGTGCTTGGCTGAAAACAACTGCCCCGGTGTGTATCAATCTCACTTCTAATCATGGAGCTTTCCTCTCTCTTACCTTCCTCCCATGATGACTTTCCTCTAAAAAGTTCATATTTCATGAACCCTTAAGGCGCAATATTTATAAATCAAATATCCATATCTACATAATTAGGAATGAATTGTTTACTGTCTATGAACCCATCTGTTGTTCTCCAACATCATACAGATAGCTTAAATGTCTGAGACGAATCTGAAATGGCTTTAATGCTATCCAGACAATAAGGTGATCTCTCCAATGCAAACTAATGAAGATCTTATTCTAAAATGTTTGTTAAAAGCTATATAAGCATTTTAAGTACACCGTATTTTAAAATTCTGCGTAGATCTGGTGCTTAGCATAGGTACAATGCTTTACACGTTCTTTTAAAAATCATTTAAATACCAAATGCCTATGAATTTCTGGGGAATATTTGAAATGCAGTTAAGGTAAAGGGGAACTTCATGGAGATGAGCTGGAGTGGGTCAGAGAGTCAGCACAGGGACCCTGCAGTTGGAGCAAGGGGGAAAGGGGGCACCTTGGCCTCCCAAGGGGCTGAACGATTCTGGCCATTTCTGATCATCTCCTCCTGTCCAGCCTGTGTCCTAGCACTGTAGACCACATGGGTCCTTGGGAGGACTGGCAGGAGCAGGACGGTAAGCCCCCTCAGCCGGAGGGCCGTGTGTGCGGTGAGTCAAGCAGCCAGAGCAGACCAACCACATGGGGATGACTTGATGCTACCAGTGGGTGTCACTACAGACCGTAGTTTGGAGACCCATCGCAGGCCTGGCACTACAGGATGGACGGAAAAGGGCTGAGAAGCAATTAATTACACTTTGGTTTTGCCTGTGATGTTTATATTTACCTGTGCATTTCTAAACAGGCCGTGAAGCAGTTTTTGAAGCAGGAGTGCAAATGTCACGGTGTGAGTGGATCGTGCACTCTAAGGACCTGCTGGCTGGCCATGGCAGACTTTAGGAAAACAGGAGACTACCTGTGGAAGAAATACAACGGAGCAATTCAGGTGGTCATGAATCAAGATGGCACGGGTTTCACTGTGGCTAATAAGAAATTTAAGAAGCCAACTAAGAATGACCTGGTATACTTTGAGAGCTCTCCAGACTACTGTATCAGGGACAGAGATGTAGGTAAGCCTCTATCATTACACGTGAATGCTTTTATTTAAGATGTTTGTACTTCAAAGGCCAAAAACTATAATTTTATTAAGAGAGAGTATATCTGTGTGTTTGTGTGTATCCATACATACATATGTGTGTATATATACACACACACACACACACACGTATGTATAAATCCATGCATTTAACCAGCAGGGAACAGGGAGAATGATGTTTTGGAAGGTCTCAGTACAAGAGCAATAGTTCCTTGATGTCTCTAGGTGTACAACAGCCAGTTGTTCTCATATAATTCAGCAGTTTCTGCCAGATGCTATGGCGCCCTGGAGATGCTGTAAGGCAAAGCTGCTCTCAGGACAAGTTTGAGGTATGCTCTAGAGGCAGGTCCATACTGGGCAGAGCCACACTCAATCTTGTGCCACACAGCTCACTCCAGAGCTGCCCCAAGTGCTGTGATGTCCTGTGATGCCACCTCCTGTTGCACTGCTTCCTTTCCACAGTTACGCTACCAGTGCAGTGCCCTCCTCTATCTGCAGTTGCCACAGCTCACTGTGACTGTGGGCCCGCTTGCACTCACGCCTGTCCCCATCTGATGTGGGAGGTACAGGTGGTGACAATCCAGCCCTGCTTGCACCAGTCAAGGAGCTGTGGGGCGAGGCAGCTGCAGGATGTGCAGGTGCATGAAAGAGTAGAGGCTGGAGGGGCACAGCACGCTCAGCTGAGCGACACAGCTGTTTGTTCCTCTTTACCAGGCAGTGTTGGCTCTGTCCATGGCGACCATCACATTTTCTGAAGAGTTGTGCCAGCCTCTGTGGGAAGAGGTAAACTCTTGGTGTTGCTATTAACACTGGATTTTCCTGCTTCAGAGATGTGATGGAGACACACTTAGCAGTGTCACAGAATTGAAGGCATTGCCAAGCACCAGGAATCCTGCTAACAGCTGTTGACCCATGTACAGTATTTCCTGATGTGGCAATTAAAAACTAGCAACTAGAAAACCAGAAACTTGGAAAAGAGAGGCAGACTGAGTAATGTATGAGAGAAGTTGTGGAACTAATTGTCTGGTTGTATAATGGACCACATTGCGCCCCATATGACAAATCCATAACTATCTGGATAGCAGTGCAGCTCAACTCTTTCTGGCACTGCTGTATGTTTACAATCCAAGCTTGCTTGGAATAAACATTGCAAAACAGCTGTACTTAAATAAGAACAATATGTGAATTCCTGGTCATGTACTATTGACTTCAGTGAACCCAGAATTTCATCCAGTACAATTATATTGTACAGTGTTTCTGGCTAGTTGAGTTGTCAACATAATTTTAAATGTTATTTATTATTTTGGCTGGTGATGTTTGTTACCTGCACGAGCACATACCATTCCTCGAATAGTGGCTGATACTGTGAAGTCTAATCCAAGTGAATAAATGGGCATATTGTGGCATCATGCTGAGATTAACTTTGCAGAGTAGTATTTTTTCTAAACATTTATCTCTTGATGTTGCCTCACTAATTGTAAAAACCATGATTTCTTTTCCCCTGGAAGAAGAACTTTTACACGACCCAATTCTATGTCAAAAAGCCATTTAATAATCTCTTTGTACTAAGCCTAATCTCATCTGTCAGTCTTGTTATTATGGAGGAGAGTGGGCATTTTTCACCACAGTGTAGTATGTGCATTTGCCAGACACTGACAAGCCTGCCCAGAAAGAGCAACATCTGACATGTTCTTTGGGCTCAGCTCAATATAAGGCTGCAGCTGAGGTGGTGTTTCTTTGCCGCCCAGAATTCAGAGAATGTGGCTGTTTGGGAGAGTGTATTTCTAGAAAACTGCAGTAAACCTTTGATGCGATGTGGGATGCCCTGCTGCTTGATGGAGCAAAGAATGATTCACACATACAAAACCTGATCTGGCTTTGAGGGAGATGATTTTGGCAGCTGCACCACATTTTTTCATTTTTTGGTTTGCCCTGTTGAGCATTTCAGAGTGCCAGCCCTGTTAAATGACTGCAAATGAAATGAGATTGTGGAAGTCTGAGTTTGGAAATAGATGGGGAGCATCTCAGTGTCAGCTGAATCTAATACCACAGTGTTTTAGTGTGTCCTTGAATACAGTTCTCTCTTTCATTCTCCAGGGAATTCAAGTGATTTAGTGCTTCAGGAAAAAAAAATTATCTGGAGGTTGGTTAGTATTGGAACTGAATAAAGGATTCACAGAGCAAACCTTATGAAGCATTATGACTTGACCAAGAGACAACTTCACAGACTGTAAAAGGTCCAAGCCAGTGTCCTCTGTGGCTTCATTGTGCTCACACATAAGAACTAGTGAGTTAAAAGTGCTCAAGGATTCTGCCATCAGCAGCCTACCCGGGAAAAAAGCAGATACCTTCTCTTTCCCCACTGGAGCTCCCACCCTGGGTCTAGCATTCTGTCTGAGTGGGCAGCTGGACGTACATGGAACACCCCAAAATGTGGGGTTTTTTTTGGTTTGTTTTTTTTTTTTTTCCTCTAGAAAGGAAAAGAGGAGTAATCAATTTCAGGAGGGGTATAATATGGGAAATCACTAATAGTAACTCAATAGTAACTCAATGCATTATCAAAAGATAATGTAATAACCTGACCACCTCTTTCCTTGCCTTAAGGTTTCACGGAAGACTAAATGAAGATTTTTAAGAAGTGTTCAGAATTCATTTAACTCTGCACAATTAACTCTGCTGAAATAATTTTAGCTCACAGTTTCATACTCAAAATTTGATAGAAACAGAGCTAGAACATTCCAGAGAGCTTTTAAAAATCATTCTAGGTAAACTGTTGTTTTTATCAACACGTGGCCATCTCTTCAGTGCTGGCCTGGGAAATCCCAGCCCCTCCAGACAAATCTGTCTCCAATGTGTACTGCCTGTTCTCTCCAGCCCTTCTGTACTGGATGTTGTCCATAAGATCCAGTAGCTTCAGAGCTGCTTTCTGTGAACATTTCCTTTAATTATTTTTTCCCCAAGAACACTTGTGAGGAAACTATGGTTGAGGATTTCACTGGTTTTGCACTTTTTTTTTGCTTTTGTTTGTATATATGTGTGTCAAAGTCTAATAATGGATGTTATTGCTACACACCAGATTTTAATCAATAGAAGTAGAAGGAAAAAGCTCTCATTATATACTAATAAAAACATTTTAGAGCTTTAAGAATGGAAAGAAAGTATTCTTCAACATAACACATGCTGACTTCCAAAAATAACTGTGCAAACAGAGAAGAGAGGATTTGATGTACAGGCTGTGAAGTTGGCAGTGTGAAAAGCTGTGGATATTTTGGCAGGTAAAATGTATGTAGGCATGGCAATTCCAACATTTGAAATGAAAACAAAGAGGTTGTACAAAAAACTTTTTACAAGTTAGAACCTTCTCCTGCCTCATAAGTGCTGAGGAGATGCATTGCAGGTAGCGGGCAGAAAACTGCCTTCTTTTGTGCAGTGTCTTCTGCTGCCTTCATCACTCGGGGCTGCCAAGGAGTGCAGTAACTTGTCTGGCTCCTCACTGCAGGTTTTTTTCTGCCACAGGCTTCCTGTGGGACCACGGGTGCATCACGTAGTTCTGCATCCCCTGACTCCTCGCCTTGCCTAGACTGGGGGCACTGGGTGCCACTGGAAGTCTCTCTTCCTCCATCATGGAGTGATTCCTGAAAAAGGGATCTGGGAAAGGGCTCTTGCGTCGCTGCTGGCCCGTCAGGGCGCTTGCCCCGGCGCAGCTGGCTCTGCCGGAGAGCTGCGCGGCTGAGGGCCGCTGGGGCCGCGTGTGCCCCAGCGGGTCACGGCGGGGCCGCCTCTCCTCCCCGGGCCTGCCTGCAGGCGTGGGCCCAGGGGCTGCCACCGCCTAGACGGACAGTGGGCCACGGGCAGGAGTTACTGCTGGTTTCCTGGTGCAGGCTGTGCCTGATGCACCACGTCACAGGCCAGCTGAGATACTCCCCCAAATATCAGAGGCTTACTTTAAAGCGCTGTTCGGCTGTCTCCCCAAGGATGTTGTGCAGGGCACTGGTCCGTAGGCAGCAGCAGGAACATGCTCAGACCCCAAGGAGATTTGGGATTTCTCAGGCTGCAGGTGCAGGAGCCTGTTTCTGGCTCCATGCAGTGTGTTTTCTCTTCCCTCTGCCAGTTCCCTCTGGGGTGGCTCAGCACATCTCTGCCTGGCTGGTGCAGCAGCACCTTTGCAGCTCAGGAGCCCTGAGCCAGGGCCAGGGGCTCAGCCCGTGGCAGCAGCTGGCCAGCGGCTCCGGGATGGGTGGCCCTGGCCACCTGTGCCGAGCCAGGGCCACGAACACCCTTCTGCTCTGCCTGCAGCACACAGGAACCAGCCATCCCACAGTGAAGCTCTCCAGATGTATACCTCTACCCAATGAATATTTAAATATTTAAATAAATACGGGAATCTAGGCCATGGGAGGGAAGCTGAGATGTGTCCTAGGGGCTGAAGTGCTTCTCCAGGACAGCAGTTGAAGACTGTCCTAAATTTGACGCAAAAAGAGGAAAATTTGCACCCCCATGACTGAGAGGCTGGATCATGTGTCAGTCCTATGAAAAAACACAGTTTGAGAAGATAACTTTGGTCCAGCTCCTGAGACCGTCATTGTATTAGTGGTTTGGGGTCAGCCCCCATAGAATATGAAGTCTTCCTGATGCTGGAGGGGCAGCAAGGGATGGAGAGAAAATGAAGACTTGTATGTTATAAACTGCTTTGAGACAGCAGCATCAGTGCATACAGCCATAAGTTCACCATAGGGGGGAAGAAAAAAGAAAATTGGAGTTTATTCAGCCTAAATTATTAACAATTACAATTTAACTGCAGTTTACATTTTTATTAATTAAGATTGGTTTGCTATCCTAGCTCATGCAAATTTTAATTAGTGTTTGCATGCATTTATTTTCCTTAAGAAGGTAAATTATTCAAGTTTGCTGTGCACCTGCAAATACACATTGTGAAATATTTTCAGTTAATTTACTGACCACAGCCATTACTGAGGGAATATCGCCTTGCCCAGGAAGAGAATAGAGTTGTAATCAGGTCAGCGGAAAATGTCAGAAGAATGTTAATTTGATATGTCTGCATTTGATTCATAATAGCAATACATAGGAAATTAGGTGAGGCAATTAATTTTTATGAAGTTTTCAGATTGGTGGTAATAACCTGTCAGCAGCTGTGGTATTGATCCCAAAATGTACCCTAAAATCAGTTTGTGTTAGATGAACAGTGGCTCTTATGTGGTACAGTCACTGTTCAGACTAAGACATGCCTTACAGAGCCTTTTTGTGCCACATGGATATAGGCACAAGCATTTCAGCCACTCCTCCTGAGTCTTTCAAGGACATGACAAGGTGTGGTATGGTTCCTCTCCCTCTTCCTGTCCACAGCAGGTTATAATTTAGTATCTTCTAATCTCATCATGAAAGGGGAGAAGAACCCTTGGTGTTACCCCACAGAGATGAGAGGCACACAGAGCAGCAACTCTTCAGCTGCCACCTGAACTGGTGGAATGGGGCCCGTGGGTGGACGCAGCAGCGATGCCAAATGCCTGGGGTGCTTCTGCACTCACTTCTGCAAGGCTTTAATCACTGGCAGCACAGTGGTTAGTCCGTTTTATTCCTCCTCATCTCCAGGCCTGATTCCTAGGAAAATACGGGAGCAATTTTACCTTTGTAGGCATTTCTCTGGCTTGATGTAGAATCCTGGGTGCTGTGATGTTAAAGGAACAGATACATGGCAAATTATGTCTCCTATACCTATTTTCATATGCTTGCTGTCTCTCCTTAAAAGCTGCCCCCTGACCTTTGCTGCGTTCCCTCGGCAGGGTCCCTGGGGACAGCTGGTCGGGTGTGCAACCAAACCTCCCGCGGCATGGACAGCTGTGAAGTGATGTGCTGCGGGAGAGGCTACGACACCTCCCGCGTCAGCAGGGTGACAAAATGCGAGTGCAAATTCCACTGGTGCTGTGCAGTGCGCTGCCAGGACTGCCTGGAAGTGGTGGACATTCACACCTGCAAAGCGCCAAAGAGCGCCGGCTGGATTGCCCGGACATGACGCACAGGCCGCTGAGGGTGCAGGGAATGCATCGGAGCTCTTTTTCACTTTTATGCCTGTTTTGCCTTTGTTGTTCATTGCACAGAAGCTGCTGAAAACTTGATACAAACCCTGCAGCATTTACTTTGCATTTCTGCATGACAGAGTCACTGCAGATTTGTCTCTGCATAAACTGATGCAGCTCTGGAAGGACGTACTTATGGCAAGACTCTTCCAACCACCATATAGCTCTCCTCCAGAATCCTCGTGGCAATTCATTCCTGCCATCAGGAACACAAGAAGATACAAAATATGGCACTTTTACAAGATCACCACCACCAACCACATGGGCTGGGCTTGCTCAAGCATCTTCTGAAGGATCTTGGGCAGGTCACAGTTGAGCCCTGGATACCGAATGGCTCAGGAGTTTGAGCACATGTTGGTGATTTCCCCATGGAAGAAAATCTGTGGCTGGGTTGGTGAAAAGGTGTTTGTTCATTGCTGGTGGACTGGAGTTTCCAGTAAGCACACTGTGGCTTCCTGTAGGGCAGAAATTGGCCCATGGCCTAAATCAAAGGAAATTGCAGGAGACATATTCAGCAACACCACTTTGATGAACTATTAGAGTCAAAGCAAATTTCTTAGTTACATGTTTGTGGAAACTTGCCTTAAAAGCTCTTAAAAAGTAATTACTATTAACTGCTGAGGATTTTTTTTCTGACCTGAAGGATTGAAGAGAATGGCTTTTCACCCTAGTGAAAGCTGGGTACAGGACAGTCAACTACCTAAGGTTTCCTCTTTTTCCACATACACAATAGTGGAAAAATGTTTGTGAACACTGATGGAGAAGGAAATGCCTTGCCTCAGTAATGACTTGGATTCTAAAGAAGTTATCAACTTCTATGTTCTTCTAAAGTTAATAAACCTATTAAATGTGCTCAAAATGATACTTTCCACTCAGATGGGGACATCCAAATTCGATTTTTATTTTTTTCTGTATATTTTCTGAAAAACTGCATGCCTATGATTCGGAGTGTATCGGCTTGTGATGGAGGCCAGGTCCATGTGCTGGGCTGGGATCAGCACAAAACAACAAGCTGCTGTAAAGATGTGCAGGTTTATGAGACCCAGAAATTGCAGCCTTGGTGGGGAGGAACTGGGTCAGAGAGGGAGCAGCTGCCTCTCCTCAGGGCAGAGATCAGCAACATGAACCAAGAGAAAAATGGGTTCTGTGCCATTAAGTATAATAAGGCTATGAACAAGCACCCATGAAGAGTAGAGACAGACAAGGTAATGAAAAAATAATGTAGGAAAAGGAGGTTGAATGAGTGATAGAACACATTGTAGATGAAGGTAAAATTTCCATAAGAAAACGAAATAGACTGGAAGAACCCTAGCAGGTACAAACAGTGCAGGAAAAAGTAATATCCAAGTAGCTAACCAAGGCAATAAAATGAATACTCTGGGTGTGTTTTGCTTTTGGAACTTTCTTAAAAGACTGTTTAAAAAGAAGGGGGTTTGGCATTAAGTGGTCTTGAGGGAGCAGTCATTTACATCTGCAGAGCTTTCAAAAAAGTTTGTATCATTAAAATGGGTAATTCATCTCCAGAAGGCACAGCTGCTATTAAAAGATTAGGAGGCTCCAGAAAGTTCTTTATTTGGACAATAAGATAATGTTTCAGTTGCTGTATATGGAAATGATCATAGCTAGAGGTAACAATAATCACACTTCTGTCCATAAAC
Source organism: Phainopepla nitens (assembly GCA_013400175.1). Classification (NCBI taxonomy): domain Eukaryota; kingdom Metazoa; phylum Chordata; class Aves; order Passeriformes; family Bombycillidae; genus Phainopepla; species Phainopepla nitens. The sequence goes on along the minus strand of VXBQ01011391.1, from coordinate 210,206 downwards.
CAACTGCTGGTGGGAACAGCCCTGCCCACGTGTCCGTGCACGTGCAGCCTATGTATAATGTGTATATTTGTACCCATGGGCAGCTCAGGGGTTACACTGCTGGCCTCTTCATTGCTGCCAGTTCTGGCCCTGGGCTGGACAAGGGAAATTTCATACCTAATTGTATTTAAAGGTGAGCTCCAAGGAGAATTTTTATTGGGATTTCACTGTGAAATTAAATCCACATGTAGTTCATAGCCTAAGCAGTATCATACTTTAAGCCTTGAAGAATTTAAAAGCAGTATAATAATTTTTAACCTTTTAGAGCAGGTTTGTTTTTTTTTAAAGATTCAAGGAGCCTGAGTAGTCTGAAAGGTTACCTATTTCATAAAGCTGAAAATATTTCAGTGTTCTGGAAAAAAGAAAAAAGGCTCATTCTTACAAGTAAACTTGTTCTAGGTAGCTGAATGAAGGGTAATGAAATCAGATCTCTTCTTAAATCTCTTCTTGTTTAATATTCCAGAAAATCAACTCACCTGAATTCTGCAGTCCCAGATAAAGTGTTTTGGAGTCACTATATTAAAAGTGTATTAACTTTTAATCTCCAAGCTGGTCCTCCTCAGCTAAGGTGCATTTTCCTGTTCCAAACCTTCTTCTGGGTCACAGGCCCGTAGTTCCTGAAGGCTGGTCTTACCAACAAGACCAGGAAGATGGGAGCATTGAGTCCCTTGGCCTTTTCAGTGTCCTTTGTCACCCTGTCCAGCAGCAAGCCCACCCAGGTGTGCACAGCAGGCACACACAGCTCCCATTTTGGGCACGTGCCATATTGATAGGCTGTGATGCAATGCCTGCATCAAAACCACTTCCCCAGAGGAAACTCAGAATATTTCACAGCGTAACAAACGGGTAAGTGCTGAGCTGGCCATTTACATGATGACAGATTTTCTGTATTTATGGGGTTTTTTTGGCTTTTTTTAACTGCTAAAGGTTGTAAGCATTTCTGCTGTTTCTTCCACGAAGAAATGCATTTCCAGAAACTTCTGCTATTTGTTAGTGGCAAAAGACACTCAGAGATGTAAATATTGCTAGGAAAGGCCCCTCCATGATCTTCAGCAAATCCAACAAAGAATATAAGAGGGGAAAAAAAAGAGGAAACAAAAAAAAAGAAGAAACAGAATAGGCATGGTAAATGAAATAATACTGTAGTTTTGTTCTATGGAATAAATTTACTCATGTATTTAGTCATGAAGAGGAAACAGCTGTCTCTAGGTAGACATTTTAGTGTCAGAATAATGTTAGTTGAGGCTAAAGGTTGTAGGATTATTTTTTTAAATACACAGTCCAATTTTCTTGAGGGAGTTCCCTTTAATTTGCTGCATGAACTCAGCATCTAGCAGCGCCCTGAAATGCCGTTAGCCTGCCAAGCTTTTTGGGATTGCTTCCTCACTATTTTCAACAAACTTTACCCTAAAAAGTGTGTTGTGCTGTTACAGGTGAAATCTCGTAAAAAAAGTTTAATTTTCTTTTAGCACATGGAAAATGAGGAATGACTTGGTGGTGTACATTACGGCATCTGGGCATTGAAGCTTGAGAGATTGCTGCTTTTTCTTTGCCTGGAAAAATATCTAGAAACCAATTTGTGCATCTCACCCTGGCCTCCCGTCCCTGTGTGCACTTCTTTGCAGAAGTGAACTAGAAATAAAATGCTGCATTTCTTTTACTGCTCTACACAGCTGCTGAAGGGCATCCAGCCTGCAAGCCCAAACCACAGCTGTTGGTCACTGCCTGCAGACTTCATGTCCAGCCTCTTGTGGGGCTCAGCATAGAGTGGCAAGGGGGCAAGGAATGTTTGGGGATTAGTGAAGATCTGGATGTGGGGAGGGTGCTTGTGCTAAGGAAAACCAGCTCTTACTCCCGTGTGGCAGCTCTGTGGCAGAGCACCAGCGCTCAGCTCCTCCGTGGCGCTCGCCGCGCACCCTTCAGAAGGGCTTCATGGAGGTGGTGGCTGCCTCCAAGGGCAGAAGTGGTTTTGTGGTCACATGTCACAGCCTGCAAGTTTTGCCTGCCACTTCAAACGATATAATAGAACTAATTATCAGAAAGACAGAGGCAGCTCATGGGCTGTAACCACAAACATGATGTTGGGTTGTTTCTTTGGTATAACTACTCATTTGCCTGGGGAAATGGATGCAGCTTCATAAAGTTAAGATCTCTTGTGAGAAAGAAGCAAATGCATATGAATCAATACATTGACAGCCCCCTCTGTGGTGGGAGCTGGCCAGGAGCCCTGACTGAAGCTGGGTGGAGCCAGGGGCTACCTTTTACAATCTGCTGTAACTGGAGCCACTGAGGTTTTCAGGGCCACCACAGGGTGACAGCCACACTGAGTGTGAAGGGGTGTGTGTGGCATGTGCAAGAGGTGCAGCTTCCTTTAGGTGTTTAGTTTCTGCAGGTTTCTTCAGCATGGCAAAACTCCTGGTAATTTTCCTCCTTTCTGCTAGGGTAAGGACTTCAATGCTCTGAAAAAAGTCTGTATGTTCAGCATACACACCAAATGATGAAAGAGAGAAAGCAGCAGCCCTCTCCTTAGTGTAGCACTCACCTCCCTGAGTGCAGTTCGTGCCAGGGAGCAGCTGTAAATCTGTCCAGTGGGAGGGAGGGACAGAAGGGGGGCCAGCTTAGCTTGACACTCCTGGGGGGGTCCTCTCCTTTTTTGTTCTGTTCAGGTTCTAGTGTAAAGAGATAATGTGCATACAAATTCCATTAAGTTGTCTTTAAAAAAAAAAACAGGAACTGCTAACATTTGGAGTTAAAAAGCTTCCTCCACCCCAAAATCTGAAGGTGAGTTATTATCTGAACCAGATTTCCACAAGGCTCATCTCTGCACTAAGCCAGAGGCTTTCCATCATTATAGTCATGGGCTGTGTTTGCTCTTTGATCTAAGCCATACTGAACTTCACAGGAAACATGTCAGAGGCAGCAAAGCCTAGGGCAATAAACTGACCAATGGAAAAAAAAAAATCCTTTTGTCTCATTTGCCTAGTCTTCCAGACGCCTAAAATTATAATGAAAGAGAGATTTTCTAGATAAAAAAATCCATGGCCCATAACTTCTTGTTAGGGATAAAGATACTAGAAATACTAGAAAAAAAAATTGCATAAAGGTATTTTTGAATTCCTAAATATTCTCCATAGTTCAAGGAAAAGATGTGATTCTTCCAGGTTAAGCCTTCTTCCAGTTAAGCATTCCTTTTTGTCGGAGTACTACAGACAGTAATTCCCACACAGATCACAGTATCTTCAAACAGAATGCCAAACTCCTACTTCAGCTGCTGACAAACATGGAGATTTGTATATAGCTAGATATTCACTGATGTTTATCTAGTATATAGATATACATCTATATATCTGTAGATGTGCATATACACTTAGGACTGTGAATCCTAAAATGCATTTACATTTAGGACTCTGAATCACAGCAATTTATTCTTTTGAAATGTAGGGTGTATGTGGCTGGGAATAAGTGATACAAAGCTGCACAGGACAAGAGCTGACTATGCCTGATCCTTCTGATTTTCAGCAGCCTTAAATAATTCCGACAGTGCTGTTTTGAGGCAAACCAATCAATATAGTTATCCTTAGTTTTTCAGCTGGAGATACGTAGCAGCACCTGCTGTAAGGGTGATTTCTGTGGCTGTTCTAGCAATTCAGATGAAAATAGGAGAACTCAAATATTGCTCCATTTCCCATACTTCCACATGCTTATCCACTAGCAATCCATTACCTCCAATCTGATGCCACATCCTACATTAACTGCAAGCCAGACTCATTTCAACATTACAGTGAACTGTTTTGCAGGAGTAATAGCCAGAGATGACAAACCTGTATGGGAACCCCCAAGAGCCTCACCAGGTCTAACATTTGTCTGTGGGGCTCTCTGGTCTACTAGACCTTGGGGCTTCCCCAGGTCTCACTCTTACTGCTGATCTCCTGGCATGAGGCTGTCTTTTTTTCATGTCATAGCACAGCAGTGTTTACAGGGTACTTTTGCTCACTTGAACAAACATCTCTCTTCTATTAGACTAATGTGTCTGTGATCAAGCGAACAAAAAATAATGTAATGCATCTCCTACTGTTAAAAACCACTTTCCTTTTATACCAGTTCCAGTACTGGGAGTTTTGTCTCTGCTCACTCATTTCCTCATTGATAAACAAACTTATCTGCTAGTGCTCATAAACTGCTCAGCATTTTAAAAGCAACAGTGAAGTTGAAATAGTAAAGTGACATTTTTGATCCACTGCATCAGGGTTATGCTGCCTTATCCAGAAGGTGAGCTGGAAAAAACAATCCTTGAGGCATCTGTAAGGATGCACTTTTAATTCTTGACAGAGAGGACTACTTGCTTCAACTTCCAGATCAAAATCTTCATTTTAGAGCCGGCCTTGGAAGTTTCCATTGACAGTGGCTAGAGTCATAAATGAACACTTAGTCTAAACAGTCACAGCACAAGGATAAGATTTCCTGAGGTGAGCACGAATAGTGAAACACCAACCTCTGTATTAATTGTGCATGAACTAACACCCATTTTGCTGATGAGCCTTCAGAAGGTACCTGAAACACCAGGAGCGTGAAGAAAATCGAAAATCTGTCAAGTATGTGGGCTTCTTGAAAATTCAAATGAGGATATGGTGACCTCTGTGCAGAGAAGGGAATCAGAAGTCCAGTGTGCCACCCAGACTGCCTGGAGAGCCCAAAGGTGCTTGAAGCAGGAGCTTTAACTGGCCAGAAGCCTCATCTAGCCTGCAGAAGTGAGGCCCTCACCCTAACTGAACGCAGGAAGAAAAGGCAGTGACAATGTTGTTAATTGTAACATTATTAGGATGGTTCATTAGTTGAATGCGTAGCTGCGCCCTAGCGGAGGTGAAACGGATACCACACGTTTAAAAAACAAAAGGTAGAATCTGTGTTCTGAAAAAGTCAAAAGACAGCAATGCTACAATACACAAAATTTTATTTTTTTTCTTTTCTGAAGGCAAAATATAATAGAACCTAACATCAATGTATTTTGTACAACAAAACAGTTTTTATATGAGAACAGACAATCCATGAAGAGTTTTTAAGTCTTATTACTGCTTCCCTTTTTTATCATGCTTTCTTGTGGTCAACAAAAAGTTGGCACAGAAGATGTCATGGCAGTCAGTCAGCAGGCATGCTCCCTCAGATCCTTGTCAGCTGGTGCCACAGGCTGGAGGGCAGGATACTTTCTACTTTTTCCATCACAAAATTTAAAGGGGCAAAGAGGGTGCTGAGAAACTGCAAAGAAATCAGAAACACATTCAGATCAAAATCCAGGAGACAATACATCTCAAGAGAATGCTGTCCAATAAGATAAGATATTCTTGCTGTGTTCCTCTATAAAATCCTCCAGCATGATAAAAATGACATAATTCACACATAAAGACTTTTGAATGCTTGAACCTTGCATACACAGAGATTTCTGGATTTGGCAGTAAAGAAAGCAAGAGCCCCATTTTTACAAGGATCAAAGTGATGAACTACAAAAGTTTTCACACATCTCACATCCTGGATTGAAGCTCATACTGAAGCCACTAAAAGCTCAACCCAACATCTACTGAAGAGAAAGAGAGGCTTTTTCAAAACAGGGGTCTGCCAGACCATCTCACACAGACATAGAGCATGTCTTGAAACTGAGGTTTAAAATGGTTCAGGGTTTTCTACAGATCTGCTCTATACACTGAGGCATCACTAACTGTAATTTATCCTAGCATACTCTCCCATCACTGACTAAAATTTATCTAAACATCCTCTCTGTTACAGAACACAACATTCAAAGAGACTTCAATATATTAGTGTTCAGACAGGCATATGAAAAAAATAAAGGTGGAGAACATTTTTTCACAGGAAAAAACCACTAGCAGCTACACACCACAGAACTCAGGTATTCAAAGCACTCCTGAAATATATATTGAAATACATACTAATTTTAATTAATTATTAATACATTTGAGAAATACATATTAACTGTAATTTACATTGCCTGCAATTCAGCTCTACACATTACATACACCTATGCCGAGGCCCTACATGTGTATGAGAGAGTACAGCACTTCTGATGCTTATGCATTTTAAAGGCAATAGTAATTCTCTAATTCTTTTTTTTCCTCTTGCATGTGTTTGAATACAATGCAGACACTACATCATGGACAACTTGTGTCTCATGGGAAAACCAGGTAACAGCACCACTGGTAATGACATTTTGTCATAAGCACAGGTCGAAGGAAAAACTAACTGAAGCAGAACAGGAATTTCAGTTCTGGTGCTAAAGGTCAAGCTGTACAACATGAGCCACAGCTGAACCAGCAAAACACTAACTTACCTAATCTCAGAGACTGCTCTTTCTGCTTCAAGTGGCTTAGCCCAAGGAGAAGCATTTTCTCTGGTTAAGCTCTGAAGTGCTTAAATAAATACGTTCCTTTAATTCTGTAAAATGCAAAAGGCTCTTCAGAGGATATCTTCTGCTATTTGAGCAGCACTTGATTTATGTGGTAAGCTTGTACTGTCACATCTACTTGAATATGAATCAGATTTGTAACTAGTGGAGATTACATACCTGTTACATCAATGAAACAAGTATAATTTGCCTGATAGTGACTTTTATTGCAATTCATAGGGATTTTGTTGCTTAAGTAGTTGATTGTATTCTATTAAAAAATCAGCAAATTATCTGCAGCTTAAAACAAACCAAGCTTTTCTCCGCCTGGAAAATCAACTGGTCTACAAAATACATTTAAACTCATGGATACCAAAACCTGACTTCCATAAAGTCCAAGCAGAACCTTAGCTGACAACAGGAAGTTGAGGATGCCAGCTACCCTCTTGTGCAAGGTGATGTAAACAGTATCTGTGCTGGGCCTGTCTGGCCCTTGGAATGCTTCTGCTGCTCCTTTCCTCAGAAGCAGATGCCTATCCAGCTTGTTGGCAGCACCCAAGAGAGCTTAGTCAGCATGATACACACTGAGGTTTCTTCTTAGAGTTTGGTTCTGGCATTTTTTTAAACTGCTTCACATTTCCTTTTGACTCTGCCTGTCTTTTTCCACAGAGATTAAAAAAAACCCAAAAAAAAACCCCACAAAAAACCCAGCACCAACAGGAGAGTAAGAATTCAGGTGGCAGAAGGGGTGACAGGAGACCTGTTTTCTAGAATTATTTTTTGTTTGAAAAGAAAACTATGAACCTGGCTATTTCAAAGCTGGCACAAAGCAGCCTTCTGGTAGCACCTTCTGAATAGTGCCATTTGATTCAAATATATACGTAGAAGTCTCTTTTCAATCAGTGTGATTGGTGTTTTCATGGAGAAACTGACTATTCAGTGCTCAGTGCTCCCTGCCTCAGCATCTGCAGAGGTCCAAGCAGATGAAATACCTCCCAGGACAAACCCACCTGCTGAAGTGAGGTCTCACCCACCACTCAGGTAATGGTGAGACACATCATGTGAGTGATCTCAGGCAAACAAAGGAATGAAATCAGAAAAATCAGTCTTTCTGAAGTTTGCCTAATTAAAAAAACCTAACTAGGCAGTACACTTTTACATATGTCTGTTGACTCAAATTACATAGTGACCTCTGTGTTAATACATCTCTCAATTTTATTTAAGATATACTGTTACTGTTATGTTAGGAAAGACCCTGCACTTACATATTTTTAATGATTTTCCAGGTATTGTTAAATTTCTGCATGTTGAAGGAAGAAATTCGAAACTAGCAACAGTGGTCTGACAATTTTATCCCAGCCACGCAATCAGAAATTTGTTCTGCCCATATTTATTTCTTAATTGACTTCCATAAGCCTTTTGTTAGAAAGACCAGCAAAAACTAAAGCAGAAGCTATGAAAATGCTTCTTCCTAGCCAAGAGAAAATGCTAAGATCTACTGTTAATTTAAGGTTACTTAGTCTAACAAAATATCAAGGTAGACCTGGACTATTTGAATTTCATTATGGAAGAGTCAAACTTACTTCCAGGTACAACATACTGTGCATAAATGCACAGTTTCACAATGTACTACAGCACCATCACGATGACTACCAAGCAGACAGGAATATATAATTCCATGAAACACAGAAACAGAAAGCCACAGAAACAGCACATCCATCTTCGAGCTATTTAGGGAATTAGTTACTTATGAAATGATCTTCCCAAAAACTGAAAGGGAAGAATTGGAGCTGGCCCCACCTTTTCTATTCTGTCCTGATAAAGCTGCACTTCAAAAAGATGTCTGCCACGATTTTCTTCAGTCTCATGCACCTGGGAAATTTTTCCCAGAGAAGACAACAAAAATGAGCCTTCTGAGTGGAAGCCTTTCTGAGCTACTAAATCAATGTCACAGGCTCTTAAAATCTGCCCTTCCCATGAAAACAAACCCTCAGCTGCTGCATGGTTTATGAAGATCAAGATATAGCTGAACCAAGCCAAAATACATGTTAACTGATGTAACAACTTCATCCATACAGGTTTGAAGATCCTGAGTAATTTTGCCATCTTTATGCACAAAATGTAGCTCACATTTCAATTCCATTTGTGCTTACTAACTAGAAGCTTTATTTGCTCTGATATCCAGAACTGAATAACCCCATGCAGAGCCTTGGGGTAACTATCTTAGTATTAACACCAATGGCAGCTGCACTTTTACACATCAGGGAAATGGGTCCTTCTGATCTGATTCTACTCACCAAATGGCTTTAGAACCTCCAAACTCCAAACCATGGAGAAACAATTACCAACATACCACCAGTGTAACTTCCATTGCCTCTCTCTGCAATCAAGTCAGCAACCAAAGCCAAGTGATTTAAGCCCATGAAAACAGTCTGCCAATTTGCTCCAATTGAAGTAGCTCACTCCCTGTGGCAAGAGAACTAAGTACAAAATCTCATTATGCTGCCAGCATACAGTCTTTGTTCAGGATACAAGGCTGATGAACACAGGAACAAGGCTAACAGGGACAGATTTGGGATCTGTGACAGTATCAGAAAACTAAAGATATGATTGAAAGAGCCAAACAAGGGTCATACATTTCAGTAACTTCAGTAACTAAGGAACAGAAAAAAAACGCAACCACCGAACAAAAAAAAAAGCTTTACAGAGGAGTTTATGATCACATGCCCAAGTTTAACACTTACTGTCTACCCAACACCTACACACACACTCAAGAAACAAGAATGAGTAATAATATTTCAGGTACATTTCAGCACTTTTTGCTGAGGGAAGAGGTATCTTCTGCTACAACTGATCTTATTTTCTGTCTTCTAGAGCTAAAGAAAGAAAAATTCTTGTTGCATGAACTGTTGCTGTACCAGACCTCTATCACTCCCAGGCCTGGGTTAACAGAAGACCTGGCTCACCTGCAAAGGGAGTCTCTTGCTCTTTGCAAAAAGGGTTTGAAAGAATACTGACAATCCGAAATTTGCCAAAACCTTTCATCCTGGCCTCCTCCACCCCACTCCCTAATCCTCCATTTCAAAAGTACCAAACACATTAAAAACAAAGCCAGGAGGCCAGTTTGGAAACATAAGACCTAGGACAGAGACAAATATATTTGGGAAAATATATTACAGTGGAAGATACTCAATATTTACTAGATAAAGAATTTTTTACTATCCTAGAGCTTTTCTGTTAGTGGATTTTTCATCTCCTAGCATGCTGGAGCAGTGATGTTCTTGGTTTTGCAAAGAAAAGAGTCTGGTTTAGAATAATTAATGACTCTTCCCCCTCATCCTTCGAAATTTATTAATCCTTGGTGGATTAAAAAAGCAGAATGAGGAGAGACTTCTCTGGATGTAGTTCAGAAAAGTTATGAGGTAAATATTGAGACTACTTTCTCCTTGGCAGTTCAGGGAAAAAACACAGAAATTTGTCCTGGTTAACAGTACACTCTATTTCTGCTCATACTGAGAGTTCCTATTGCATACAGCAGCCATTATGACTCTACACAAAATAGAGGGGTTCTGCAAACCGTTATTAGTTTATTTTAGTGGATGATAAAAGAAAATACAGACATTCACTTCTGTCACCAAGCCCTTCTTTTTTGGCAAAATCACAAGACATCAAACCTAACAAGAGAGCCATATAAACCAGAGAAGCCAAACAGCCATGCCTTAGTGATTAGCAGCCTTGACAGTTGTGCATATGTCCCCCTGCTCAGACATGGACTGATGCTTCTGAATATGATATTTAATACCTGGCAGTATTTAGCTCAGCTTTTCCTGCACTGGTGTCTTTATTTACCAGAAGGGAGCAGCAGCAGAGAATACTCACAGCTTTTGCAAAGACCCCCATAAGCTCTGGGAACTGATGTGTCAGGAGGGCAAGCATGGCTGTGAAAGAACAGAGTCCAGCAGTGAAGAGGATGAAGAAGGGAAGCTCTTTCTTGGGATAAACTGAAACCTCATGAAATGCTGTAGGAAAAGATATGAGAAGGGGAAGGCATTATACATTGGAAAAAAAAATCAAACCACAACACCAACCAAAACCAACCCAACGTTTTTACATAGTCTAAACAACCAGAGACACACAAAGATGCTTTTGGAAGAAGAAGATGGAAGGTCTGACACAGCTAAGGACATTATTGTTGTGTCAGTTGTCAGTTGTCTCTAAAGATCATATTCTCTCTAAAGATCATATTTCTGGTTTACTCTGGTGCTATGTACACATGACTTTTGTCTTCCTTGTGTCAGCAATAACTATAATGCAGCTCTGCAACAGCTCATCCTAGAAAACAGACTTAGAAATAAAACATCAGGTTTTATTAATGTACATCATTAAGTAACCCCTTGGCTGCATGTTTGCTAATGCTGATAACACAGAGAGTGCAGATACATGTGCCCCGGAGCAGCAGTGAGCCCAACCATATGGGAGCATTGCTGCAGACCAGTTAAAGCAGGCTGTAGAACTAAAGCCTTTGTAACTGTAAATTCTGAGTGTTTTATCTGCAGAGTAAGAAAAACTATCCTAAAAGCAGGACATATAAGCATGTATTTTAAAGCAGGACATACAAGCATGTATTTTAAAACCTAGAAATTAAATGAACAGTGAATTTTTAAGATGTTTGTTAATATATACTTATAGGAATACATAAATTTCCTTGACTCTGGTATAAAAAAATCCTTCACTAGGCTTTGGAAAAAGCAGCACTGAGATGACTGAAAGGGTTAGAAGAGGATAACAAATATTTTACCAGAAGGATTTTATCCCTTAAACTTTTATGGCAGCTCGGATTCCAGGTGAAAATTCCTCTGGATTGGCAAAAGGTTGGGTGGACTCTTACCTGTCTGTTTCACTCCTTCAGCCTATAGTTTAGAGCTACAGTCAAGATAAATGTAAACTTTGAAACATTTTTTTCTCATACAAGACCAAGCTCATGGCATCCCATGGCTATTCATACATTGAAACATTACTCTTCCATTTTGCCCACTTTCTTTGTTCCAGTGATCAGCTCTCATCTCTTGTACTTGCAGACAACATGAAGACAGGGTAATCCAGTAACATGGCAGGATAACATTCATGACTGCATTCATCTAGAGTGGAGTGGTTCTCAAAACCAAAAGCAGGAATTCATAAGAATTTAAATTAGAATATTAAAAATTAAAAATATATATGACTCTTGAGTTGGCTAGTTTGATCAGTTAAAAAGTAGGCATAGATTACAACTTCTCTTTGGTTTAAAATAAACGTGGAGATCAGAAATGCAGTACATGGACTGTGTAAGTCTAGGATCTTTTGTGCTTTTCCTGCACTGCCTTTTCACACAGGCTCAACCCTGCTGTTCCAGTCTGTTATGCAGTCAGGGCAAATGTTTTGTAATTGATATTTTTAATGTGGAGAGCCTATCAGATTGCTGTGTTCTGATATCATTTCAGCTGTCTCTCCCATTAAACACGTACAGTTGAAGAGTGTGAACAGGTATGCAAAACCCCTCTAACCCATCTGTGTCTGTCACGGTGTGCTAAACCCTTCCCTCCTCTAACCCAGGAGATTTTGCAGTGAAAGGCATTTCCCATAACTGCCAGAGCAGAACACACTGCCTGCATATGCTGTTAAAGAGTCCCGCTGTTAGCTTGTAACATTTGACAAGCACGATTAGTTTTGCATCTAAAAAGAGAATGCTGAGCTATTCTGCATGACTTTGTCATTCCTAAATCTCCTGACACTCCACCCTCCCCAGCTCAGCATCCCTCTGAGTAAAGCAAGCAGAGCACTCTGAGAGGTGTTGTTATAATTAGGATGATTATAATGGGGTGGGGAGATACTGTCAGTTGCCAAGGCTTTCTGAGTAATATCAGCAAGAATGTGCTGTGAAGGAGAGACTTGCAATGAGTGGATTTTCGCTGCATTATTCTCACCTAATGTTTACTCATGTAGGCTTATAAAAAGAGGCAACACCTTTTCCAGACCAAACCAGAGAGGTTCTGAACGAAAGACTACAAAGGGTGCAAATGCCCTAAAAACTAGCCTTCCTAGCAGAAGCAGGCTTCATTTCTCTTCTTCCATAACAAATTTCTCTTTATTTCTTCTTTGGGAGAGAGAAGGTGAGAGAAGAATCTTCTTCCTTGGATCAACTTTTATTCCCCTCCTCTGCCCTGACCCTGCAAACTTGTGTGTGTTCCACTTGTGCTCACACAAAGTCCCACACAGAGAACACATGTGGGAATATAAGTGTAACTGCAAGATTGGCTGCTTTGGCTCTTCCTCTGCATTCTTGTGCTTCACTGCATGCACTGCAATGAGTCTCATTAGCCTGGACTGTAATGCTTCTTGAGGGCTGGATCTCTCTTTATATCCCTGTCTGGGAACACTGCTGGCATTTTCCTAATACACGCTGTAAACCCACATAAAATTGACTGAGATGACTTCACATCAATCTCTTCATTATAGTACACATGCCATAACATGAAGAAAACCCTTTCTTGCTATTTAAAACTGCTTTTTGGAAAATGTAAGCACAGCCTGTCACAAGTACTAGCTGCAGTAATGATCCAGCTGTCCTCAAGCAAGCTGGATCCTGCCTTGGAATTCAAGTAGCTAGTGTGTCTACCAGAGATTAACAAGGCTGTGACACTGTGCTTTTGGTTTGATGGGATGTTAACCTAGATGAAAGATCAGTGTCTTGGCAAGAGGGAACAGCAAGATCCAACTGATTCGGATCTCTTTGGTAATCTCTTTCCCTGTCCGTAAGCCGTCAAAAATAATAAATACAGCTAATTGTTATGAACTGTGCTGAGGAGCTGCCTCTTGAACCATCACAGGAGCTCCAGAGGCTCACTGTCAGTCTGGTTATTCTAACCCAGTGCACTCAATTTAAAAGGCATCAAAGGAGACCGGTGCTGCAAGACTCAGGTAAACAATTCTTTGGTGTCAATCATAAGAAGAAAATGTTGAACATACATGGTAGTAGTTCTCTATCTGCAGTTTCTGTACAAATAGGGTAAGGGTAGAAAAGATGTCCTTTTTCCAGTGGATAGGGAATCATTCTGAAAGCTGAAAAGAAAACATGGAGCTTAGGTCACTGTGAGTGTGGAAGTCATACTTAAGAATACTTGCAAGTCTGAAAAACAAACATAGACAAAACATTTATATTTGGTTGCAAACAGCATATAAATTTCTTAATGAAAGGCCAAAATAGACATCTACATTAAGCTTTTAATCACAAAAACTCTTATGTTTATTTTTATTCTTGAGTCAATGTTAATGAATGTCAGGTGAGACCACATTACAAGGACACACAAAAATGTTTGCATAATCAAAGCCCACTATACTTCCAATTCCATAGCCAAGTTTACACATTTTGTCTTAGGCTTCTAGGCTGCAGAATTTTTAAATTTCAGGGGAAAGAAGTGTATCTGATATAACAGGTATAGCCTACAAAAATGACCAGCCAAGCCTGTAAATTCAGACCAATACTCACAGTCTCTGTGCATCAAGAATAATAGAAGTTTTTCATGGAAAAAATATACCACTCTTTTTCCATCACATTCCAGCAAGCCAGGTTACACTGATGACATAAGCTCTGAGGACCAGTTTTCAGAGTCATGTTTTCATTTTCTATTTGGCAATCAAAGATTAATACTAAATTATTAAACCCAGATTCCTCTCATGCATTCTTTCTAAATGCAGCAGATCAAGTCAGGTTTCCAATATAAATTTTCAGGTCATGGATTAAATAATACTTAGTCTTATAAATTTTTAAAATTGAAAATAATAACAGAGAGGGAGGAAAATGGATTACTAAGTCTTGACCGTGCTGATGTCATAGACCATCTGAGTGTGGTTTATGGAAACATCAGAACACCTGACTGAAATATAGCTTTGCAATCAAGGCATCCTTTTCCATTATCCTATATATTATTTTCACTGTTAAAATGTCATCAACATGTTATTCTCACTACTCCTATGAACATCAGTCACTGAAGCAATATTTTCCCCAACACATGTTGCAGAAGCACTGCACACTTGTTAGGTGCAGCCCACTGCCACACAATAACACTCCATTATCTCTCGCTCACAAGGCAACTTAAGAATTTGTTTAAATACACAGTCACCCAATATTTTCAGCTGTGCACACTGCATTTGAAATTATGTTAGCTGTATTTTTTCATGAAATTTGTATTTTTTCTTGATTGCTGCACTGAAAGGAACAGTAAAGAAGGCAGAGATCCTGAAAGACTGTAAACCAGTCTGGGCTGTAATGCTCTTCCAACATTAACCACCCCTCTCCATGGCAACCCAAAAACCCAAGTACAAATACAATAATCCAAGCTGTGTATGATCTTAACACACAACAAACTTGAGTGTCTGTACAAAAACACATGTGGAATGATGTTCAATGCTCATTTCTTCAAAATCCCTAACACAAGTTTTTCCTTCCAATTTGCCTTAATATTGAAACAGACAATGAAGCCTCTTCTGCCTTACCCTAAGCCATAGTAATATTAAGATTTTAATTAAAAAAATGGGAGATAGAGATGTTGCTTTTACAAAACAAGTGAAAAATGTCTGGATAGATTTTACTCAATTTAAGCAGTCATGTTTAACATGAGACCAACTATGGGATATTTACAGTCAAACAGCTTTAATTAGCAATGTTATCAGCCATGGAAGGAAGTGCTCTGGTTCATCTGGATCAGTTTGTGTCTATGTGGGTGCTTCTCTGCCTTACTCCTACGGTATTGTCTGATCCTATTTTACATTAATTGACTCAGGTAGCACAGAGGCAGTTTGGCACTCACCCATGTACTTACTGCAAGAGCTACTGGAGCGTTTGGGAACCCCTAGGTTTCTCTTCTTCATGCAAACAGCAGGAATTTTGACACAAGTTTAGAAACCAACAGTGACAAACCATCAGCAGAGACACTTCTGAAACTTGGTTACAATTGAAACTACAGACCTGTACAGAGAACCTGGCCCAAACACTGTGGGGACACTTGGGCTTTTATAGTTGTACTACAAATAAAATACTGACAAACACGTAGAAAGAAAGCGAGGGCAACTAACCATGTATTTTATGTAGACTGTTGGTTAAAACTAGTATTTAATTATATTTAACTTCTCTGTCATGTCTTCACTGGCTTTCACTTAGTCATGCAGAGATGCCAAGATATGGACCAAATGTTATGATTATTGGACTAGACACTGTGAAACCATTAAAACCCTTGGCTGTCTTCATGCGTGAGAAAAATTTGAACAAAAATTTTGAGGACTCGTGCACTGTTCGTATTTCTCTGAAATCACTGTACAAAACTAATTATGGATTTTTCTGCAGAAGTTATGCAATGACATTAATTTACATCTTCACAGGCTATTATACAGCTATTAGCTAATAAATTATGTGTTCAGATTGCTGAATGTGGAGATAATAAGAAGGGGAATGTAGTTAGATGAGAATTCCCTATGTTGCCTTCAGGCACAGATGCCTCTTTTCCTAAGTGGCAGGAGGACTGCAGGCAGCCAGATTCCTGTCCCAAAACCTGGTCCTGGTACAAAGCCCTTTGGGGCTCCCCAGCCTGACAAGGCACAAGAGGATCTGTTCAGGATTCCCTGCAAAATACTGCTTTTACTGATGGAATAACGAATCCTGGGCTAAAGGACTTCTGCAATCATGCAGAAGAGAAAGAACATCACGTAAAAGCATGTCACTGAAAATAAGCCATTGGGAATGAACTTATGACAGAGAAAATAACAGACTGGGAGAAATAATGGGAGAAAAGCTAGCAGATATGACAGAGAACAATGCAGCAGAGGAAACCCTAGGCAGGATGGATGGATTACTGAGCAAGGTGTTTTATACACCTAGAAATAAAACCAGTGCATCCTCAGGGAACCTACATTGCAAATTAGGCAAGTTCAGGTCATTTCATATTGTAACTGAGTCACTTTACACTGAAGCTTTAAGTGCATTTCTACAGAAATTCTCATGGTAACAAAAAAATCTTTTCTATCAAAGCTAAATGAGGACAAAAAATGGCAAAACACACACACAAAAAAGCTGGTATAATAACATATGAAGAGGATGAAAAAGAACAGAATAAAGCAGAGCAGAAACGGGGAACTAAATTACATACAGGAAAAAAACTGCATCAGAAAAAAGGCTAACAAAGGCTGATTATAAATTGTGGTTTTAAATTCTCTGAAACCAGGTAAAAAACACATCTCAAAGACAGGGTAAGATATATTAGAAGGTTAGTATATGACCTTTGGAAGTCATATACTCCAACCTCCCACTCAAAGCAGGGTCATTTCCAAGTTTGGCTGGACTGCTCAGAACTATGTCAAGCTGATCTCTGAGTATCTCTGGGGCTGGAGATCCCACAGATCCCTCACTGTGAAAATGTTTCTTAGGTCTGGATTAAATTTATGTGGTTTCAACTTGGGTGTATTGCTTCATTTTATTATGCTGGGCCATTCTGTGAGGACTGACTCTCTCTTCCATATCATCTCTCTTTTAGGTGGTGGAAGACAGCAATTGGATCATCTCTTCACCCACCATAAGACTTCTCCAAATTGAACAAGACCAGCTTCCTCAGCATTTTGTCCTATATCACATATTCCAGTCCCCTATGCATCCCAGTAATCCTTCACTGAATTCACTCCAGGTTTCCAGTTTAAGAAAAAGTCATAAAATACAGCATTGCTTTATATTACACATGAATATATATACCTGTCTGTAAGGCACACTCATAATTTCCAAATATCAAAGCATTCACTGAATCACAAAATGGTTATTTAAAGATAATCTAGTTAATTAATTAACTAGATAATTTAAAGATAATCTAGTTCCAACTCCACTGCCATGAACAGGGACACCTTTCACTGGACCAAGTTGCTTGAAGCCCCATCCAACCTGGTCTTGAACACTTGGAAGGGATGGTGCATCCACAGCTTCTCTGGGCAACCTGTTCCAGTACCTGACCACCCTTACTGTAAAATAGTTTTTGTTTATGTCTAATCTGAATTCTACTCTCAGTTTGAAACTATTCTTTCAAATAATGACAAACAAATCTCTAAAACGCTGTAATGAAGTAAGTAAAACTATTTTCTCCCTGTCCATGAGCAAGAAAATATGTCTCAGAGAAACTGGGAAATTTAGTTCAGTATTACACAGAAAAAGCAACACAAGACTTCAAACCCCTTTTACTCATTAAATGAAGTTTGTATTTTCGATTCAAATTTCAAATATTTCAATGCTGGTGAGGATGTAACTGGTGTCCAAAATTCTCACATACTATACTTGACAAAAACTATTACTTTCTTCATGACATTCAATAAAAATATTTGATTAGCTCCTTTGTAAGAAAGAAGATTACTTACTGCCTTCCCATGTACAGTGTAAGAGGTTCAATGCCCCCTCTACTCTTTTCCAGTGTTGAAGATGAAAGAAAGCATATGCTATTGCTTCGCTGTCCCCTCTTTTCAGAATGTGTTCAGGGGGCAGAATTAGGCTTTTCATTTCTAGTAGATACTGAAATAAAAAAGCAGAGCACAATTATTGCAGAGGTAATACAAAAAACAGAAAGATGACTGCAATTCTATAATGCACACTGAAAGGTCTATTTCCCTAAAATACTTTAAGGTTTCATCAAATGTGTAACATCACCAACTGCACTTGAAGACAACTATTGAATTATTCCCAAAGACTAAGATACGCTGTCAGATGGTTCTGCTCCACAGTAGTAGTATGAGGACTACAGAAAAATTCAAAATGAAACATCTTTCTTATTGAAGGAGGTGAAAAAAAGGGCTCAAAGCAGAAAATGGAATTTAATTACAAGAGCTTTTTAATAAAAAAGTGCTTACAACAAAATGAAGAAAACTTTAAGCATTTTGATGCACAAAGTCTTTCTATAAGGAAACACAGCACTCAGAGTTTGCACACGGATTGCTGCATTTACTCCATTGCCATTAACTGGTTGTGAGGTCTATGAATATGCAAGCTTGGCAGCCACCTAAGTAGCTAAGAACAATTACACAGTAGAAATGTTACAAAACATAACAGGTGCATGATTTCCTGGTGTAGGGTGAGGGTGAAAGTATAGATCCTTTAAGCCTGTTACTTGAAATAGTTGTTGAATGTGTCATTAAAATGAAAAGTACCACTGGCTACACCCACAAGCAAGATTCACAGAAAATTTCCCCATAACTGGCTCCCCCTACCCAGCAGAAGCAGATGAAACACACAGAGGGTTCATGACACAGGAAAAGATAGAGGTCTCAGACATTATTTAAGCAGGTGATCTTTCCTCCCTCCTCAGTCCATGAACTAGACTAACAGTTAACTAGACAGACAACTAACACCAGTTCAGCAGACATCACTGGTGTCACTACATTCCAGTTAATGGAGGGGGAAGAAACAGCAGAGCATAAAGACGTACCCCTTGTTGGCATCCTTTACAGGAAAATACTTCACAGGAATAATTAGGAGTAACTAGACTAGAAAAGGAGTAACTAGACTAGAAAAGCTGCTGAGTCAGCTCCTGTTTGTCAGTTCTCCTGACAGTGTAACATTTCCCAGCCGTGTGCTGACTGCTCTTCCACAGCACAGGGAAACTGTCGCTCTCTTCCAGGATGCCCAAGATCAAACGTTCTCCCCACCAGACTGTTCAAGCTAACACAAAAGGCAGCAGATGAGTCAGGCCCTAGCAGAAGGCTGGGAAAGGAAAGGCATGGCTGAACACTGGCAATGAAGGAGGGAGTGTGCAGCCCCTCCATTTCACCCTGTGCTACAGCCTAGTCTGGAAGGAGGACTGCAGGACCTAGGGACTGACAACTTCCTAGTGCAGGCACCCATGAGGATGCAACCTGGCACCCGAGGGGAAAGGGAGGCATGGATGGTGTCAACCACAACCTCTGGTAAGTGCTGACTTTTGTGCTGGTGCAGAAAAGAAGGCAAAAGAAAGGAATGAGGATTGAAAGTCAGCCTTGTGGAAAGGAAAGGGGCAGAGGGAACTAAGCACCAATAACATGATTTCGTGGAGGATGTCCTAGAGCATGTCACTCCTTTGTCTGAGGGAGCTGTCAAGCAGGTAAAAGATTTGAAGAGCTCATGATCAAAACAGAGAACTGTCAATCCTGGGGAATAAATAAATACTTCAAAGAGAAATCACATCTTTCTGATGTGGGTAGCTATTAAAGGAGGAGAAACTGAATCAGCAGTGGGAGTAGTTGAGTGTGATACCTGGATTTTCCCTAAAGCCTTTCAGAAAAATCTGAGAGAGCTGCAGAGCAGGTGGATTAAAGGAGGAAATTGCAATTTAGTAGGCAGTCCAGGGGATTAAGGGTGACAGAGAGAACAGAATAAAGAACTGAAAAGAGCTGAAAAGAGGGAGGGAGCTGCCAGGCTTACACGGATACAGCAAACATTCACTGCCATAATGAAATGCCTCACCCTTTTAAAAACACACATTATACCTGTTGAGTAAAATGGAATACAGCTGCGAGAGCTGCAGATTTCTACCTGTTTTATTAATTTAGAACATTAACTCTTATTTCCATACTTTTGGCAAAATTGAAGGAGAAAATAAGTTCTCAATGTTCAAATGTTTCAACCAAAGGAAAAACATAAATGAAACCAATGACATGTCACCATTAGCAGGGAAAGAAAAAACAGGAAGGAATGTTGTATTTCTAGGACCGTTAAAAGAAAATGTGTTATTTTGATTCTTATGTATTGCTTGTTATCAGCAATTAAGAAGAAATCAAGTGGAAATACCAGATGGAAGGATATATCTTGACACTTGCAATCAAGCTTAGTCCTCACTCAGTTAAGTTGACTTTTCAGTCTGCATTTTTCTCAATTTCAGAAAGAAATTATTTTTATAAGTGCCTCTGATCAAAAATGTGAAGCCCTCCTCTGTCGTTACTGTATCACAGCTACCTTCCCAAACAAAAAGTCCATAACCTGGTTAGGTGATATTCAATAAGACCCCCACACAAAGCTGATAGATGGCTCAAGACTCATTTGTGACTCATAAATGTTTTCATTTTATGCATAAATGTCAGCCACACCTCTTGGGCATACAAACTGTCAATTCATTTATTCTGGAGGCATTTCCAGCAGGAACACTGACTGCACACAGCCCCGGAGAGACCCTGTCTGGAACACTCTGTACCGTTCTCATCAGGCACTTTCCAAAACAAAAAAGTTCCAATTTCTCAAGTACACAAAGAATGGTTTTGGGAGATGGCACCTGAAGGCCTCCATCTACTTAAATTGTCTGAACATGTAAAGGGTACCAAGAAGCTGCCTAGTTGTAAATAGGGCTTGATTATTGTGGAAGGAGATGTATGACTGTCCATGAAAATTAGGATGGTCTTGATGTCCTAGAATATCATATCCATTGGTGCACTGCTGTATTTTCAAGGAGAATTCAAGGGCCCAGAGGGAATTCAGGTTCCTGGAGGTTTTGCTGGCAGGGCTAGGGGTCTACCTGGAGACAGCCAAGGGCAGCCTCCTTTTTTGTAACTGCAGGCTACTGGTCCCAGATCTGACTGAGCCCCAGCAATCTGCTTGGTTTCTAACAGGTTGTCTGTGGAACCAACACATCCCCCCTGAAACATTCTGCATTGGACAAGGAGACAAATTTCAGTCAAATGAACTAATAATAAAATAAATTAAAATCTTTCCTTAAAAATCATCCTCTGAGCTGCAGTCCTTGTGCTGCCCATATAATGTGTGAACTACAGTCCTGATGAACTATGCATGCAACAAATATCTCCAGCTCTTGGAAAAAATCAGTCAAAGACACCTGACTGTACCTTCCAAGAGGCTGCTACTGCACTTCATCAAAGGCTAGACAGGTGCAGTCTTCTCGAGCCACCAAAGACTTCAGGGTGGAAATCTGACTATTCACATCTCAAAATTTCCAAAGGCCTTATTCCAGAACACAGCCCTTGTCACAGGACTAACAGGGACACAAAATCCAATCACACCACTAAAATTCATACTAGTAACCTACACCTCTTGGTAGACTCCCTATTAACTCTAACTCCTGATACACTGGCATCCACCCAGACTGAACCACAACCTTCACCATTTAAGTAATAAAACTTCAATACCTAATCAATCCTTTGAACACACAGGGAAGTGGGTAGCCCTCTGTCATCCTGACAGAACTCTGAACCCAAGCATGGCTCCACTTCAGAGGGAGAATCAAACAATAGGCTAAATAAGAAACCTAGCTAAGAGCTAGGCATCCATGGAGAAAATCTAGATGGTAAGACCAACACATCTGCAACTGCATTTGTTTTTCAGGAACAAATGAAGAAGTTTAACTAGAACAAGAAATAAAATGCAGTCACCATCTGGGCTTATCATGTTCCTTTAAAAAATGAACCAGCTCAGAAACAAACAGCCTAGAAAATTTCAGCCAGAATGATCTCTTCATTCTTGTGGCCAGTGACAGGACTTGCTGAGCACTTGAAGAGGCTCCCTAGGGAAGTGGTCACAGCACCAAGCCTGACAGAATAACCTTTTGGACAATGTTCTTGGGCACATGGTGTGACTCCTGGGGATGGTGCTGTGCAAGGCTGGGAGTTGGACTTGATCCTTGTGGGTCCCTTCCAACCCTGGCATTCTCTTTGATTTGATGATTCTATGACCCAGCCTCAATGAGGTTAGAAGCAAATACTGGAGTTGCACAATGATTTCTGCCATCATGAGATAGCTCAATTAGCCCTTTGCCACTGCATTGTTTTGGTTTGAATTATTTTTTCAGGTTGTCTTTTTTTTTTTTTTCTTTTTCTGATATCTCTCTCCTCTCCCTCTAATCTAACCTTTTTTGTCAAACACTTATATTTAGGAGTTACAAGTGTAATAGTTTTCAAGTACTTCTACAGAGGGCTTCTGGGCCAGTTATAGGACATTGTGATAGATACAGTCCAGCTACAGCCATTCTGTACACATACAGGAATGTGTTTTAATGAGCATTTGGAGAATGACAATGGACCTTGAATACATGAAGTGCAACAGGGTGGAACTTATACTTCTCTTGCTTAAATCAATCGAGTATACATTATCTATTTCACAATACTGACAGCTCTCAGGCTCCTAATTCTCTCCTGCTGGGAGTGCTTTTAGCATTCCACATTACTTCAGTGACCTTTTATAAAATAAATCAACCTAACGCAGGCAGGTTTCCTTCTTTTCCTCAATTGTGCAATTTGACTCTGAAGTTACAGCTCAGGTCACAAACAGGCAACAGTCACTCCTGCACCTGTGACAGCATCCTTCCAGGCCAGAATATGAGAATGTAACATTGTTTGAACTGGAACTCTCCTCCTCCCGTTGGGATGAACAGCATAAGCTTAAGAAAGTTCCGGAATACTGGTTTCTACATGCCCGGTGAAGCCACTTTTAGGTCACCTTTCAAATTCTCATTGATGGTAATTAAGAAGTTTGGCCTTTCTGCTGGAAATACAACAAGAAATCACTGTCTCACTGAAGAGTTAAAAACTCTCTCAAACATATCTCAAATAGTTTCTCTGTAATATCATGGGGTGTGTGGAACAGATTAATTTCCCATCTGGTCTATGAATTTGTTTGCATTATTTGTTTCTATTAGCAACTACAACTTACTAGAAACCACACAAGCATATGGACAGACAAAGTTCTTATTAAGAAAATAAATAGGAAAAAAATGAGAAGGGATGCGACAGAGAACAGATGAATCTTTAAAAGTGCTTAAGTCAATGGTTTGTTACATCCTTTTAAGAGACTGTTTATTGACAAAATTGGCATTTCTTGAAATAATATCAATATTTAAGTTGTCTGATTGAAATGCAGCATACTTCAGCAGAGACTCTGCTCAAATCAACTCAGCTCCTGGCTTACATACAAACTCATACAACTGTGTACAGGACTCACTTTTAACAATCAGATACATGGACCATCATCTGTTTTCTCTTTAATGAATACCTCTAGTCTCATACATCACAGAAAGGATGGGGGTGCTTTTCAGGAGGAGTTTGAATGCGGGGAAAGAGCCCTGAAAATCAGTTCAGGAAGGGTGTTCCACAACTGAGAAATGTCCAAGAGACAGCTGTGGTAGCTTATCAGCATTAGCTTTTTATGGTCCTGTTATATACGAGTAAGGAAGCTCCAAACACATATAAATAATATTGATGAAATATAATATAATATAAATAATATTGATGAAATCGTGTCTCTGTATATACATACATATACCTTTATCCCCAAATTATCTACTCTTCATGATATGGGATGTACATACAAACCCCCCTGGAATTACAGCTTCAGTGGCAATACAACTCTCTCTGTTTAACTCCTAAATTTTTGTGTAGTATGTTAAATAATTTGTCACATTTGTAGTTTATTTCATCCTCACTCTGAACGAAAGACTCATTAACGTTTAAATCCTAGAGAAGTTCTGAACACACATTAGTTTTGTGGCCCTGTTAGATTTCTTGTGATGCTGCTTGCTAAAACTTATCCCCATTTCATTAAAAACAAATGGGATATGACTTCAATTACAACTGAGTGGAAATTGAGGTGTAATATCCACACAAGGCATAAAATTATAACCAAAAATGAACTTTCACTCCTTAAAATCCTTTAGCTAATAGCAGCAGAAATGAGTGTGAAATCAGCACTGCTGTGTATTAATCTGTATTAGGCTATTCTGTTTTAATACTAAACTATAAACTAAAAGAACCTCTGGAGTTTGCTCCTTCATTTACTACCTTGTCATCCTGGTAATTTAAGTTTCACAAAGGTTTTCAATTTCAGAGTGTCATACTTTGAAAAATAGAGGGAATGAACTAACAACAGGAACTTAAGGAGGAGGACTGGAATTTCTTTAAATCAAAAGTAGAGAAAATAATATACAATCTGCATTTCACATATGGGCATACTTGTGAGAGAGGAAATTCAGCCTCCAATTGAACAGCCACCTCACCAGAAGCTGCCTAGAAAGGAGGTCATGAAAGATGAATGAAAGTGCTGATCTACAAGAAAAGCAGGATCTTGGAGGTCTGGAAGTACAGAGGTTATGGAGCAAATGCCACAATTTACAGTGAAGTGGATTTTGAAAAGGAGGTCAAACCAAAGAACATCAAGGTCTTAAGTAGAAATAGAAAAAGCAAAAAGGTAGTAAATGAAGACTTGGCCTCAGTTTCAGGGCAGTGCAGAGCCTGGACACAATAGCAGGATGGACATTAGGAGCATGCAGAGAACTGGAGGCCAGTGCAGCAACTATCTCTGTCCTTGAACAGTGAATAAACCAGTCCCAGAAACAGCCAGAGTAGAAAAACTGACCTAAAGCAAAAAGATCCCCACTCAGAGTAACTGATGAGAGACATGAATGCAAAGCCATTCATTTTAAATTCATTTAAAGAGGAAGGAAACACTGTGTTAATATGGGAATGTTAGTATGCACACTGTTAAAAGAGATTGTGACAGAAACATTTATCAATACATGGAGATAAGTGAGGAAAATGGAACAGGCTCCCAAGGATTCCTCATGACAGGCTAAAATGGTACTTTTCCTTGGCAAGATCTCTAACTGGGCTTCAGTAAAATATTTAGAAAGGTTCACCCAGACCAGGACTGTGCTAGAGAGTTAAACTGGTAACTGGGCAGCAGAGAAATACCAATGGTTATGTTGTTGCAAGAACCATTGGGATGGAAGAAAGTGAAGTGAGAAGGTCTGGAATCAAGCTTTATTTAATGTCTTCCTTTTATAGTACGGCACAAAAATAGAAGCTCAGATAATATTACAAAAGGACTCATTCTCACCTAAATTTTGCTGTCTAAAAATCAGGCTTTTACTGGAAAAGAGTTGCTCCTTTTATAGTCAATACAGAAACACTGAGGAGGGAAAGTCTGTCTAAAGATGTCTAAGACAGCTCATTCTTTCCACTGCCTGTAGAGGAAACCTAGATGATTTTATTAAGCAAACAGCCTAACTTTCAGACAGCTACACCATGCTGTTTAGTGGCTGGCATAACAGACAAAGCTCACAGAGGAAACATTTAATTCGGGCAATGCACAAGAATTAATTTTCTGCAATCCATGTGTACCTATGGAAGAGAGTTTGGGTTTATCTTGACCAAACTTGGTGTTCAACTGTACCTAATGAATAGGCTCCCCACATTAACATATCCCAGTTTTCTGCTGCTTACTTTCCAAGGGCAATACTACTCCAAAGGTTTGTGGGGTGAAGTTCAGGGGCCAAAAAGGTCCAACTGCCAAAAACCATCTGCCAATAGCCTTCAGCAACCTCTTGGCAACATTTTTACTGCTGAGATACAAACCCCAGGGAGCAGGTATGGGAATTAGAACACAAATCCTTTTTTTTTCACTTTGCAGTTCTCAGCAATTCTTCATCTCTTGAGCTTTGCATTCTCAGAACTTAATGACAGGTTGCTGCATAAGGAATTACTAATGCAACTTATATGAAGCACACCACCAACTCCAAAGATAGGTTCTTTTGTACAACATGCCAAAAAACATTTTCTTACATATAATCATCAAAACAAATAAAATTTGCTACTTTGAACCAGAGGATCTTTAATTACTATTTTGCAAATAATAATCTAGCTTTATGCATGATCTGCCTGCAGCACAGCCTTTGGTGAAAACCACGTCAGCTAAAATTTCAAGTTGCACAGTCCTGAATGTGACATTGCAAACAAAAAAAAACTGTGCATACTATCAGCTATGCTTCCTTTCCATTGTTTGCTCTCTTTTCCCACAACATCACTCCTTATTCTAACACAAAAATCAGGAGTTATATCCTCAGCAGTGTTAGAGCTACAACAATGTTTTCTCAATACTCACTTTTGGCACATGTGGATTAAATTCTACTGCTCTGTGAATAGCTTCTACTGCATTCATCTCTGCAGTACTCAGCCCTCGCCTTGAGGCAGCCTCTGGAGAAAATCTACAAAAGCAAAGAAACAAACACATTAGGTCAGAAATGCTAGTAAGAAAAAGTCAGAAAATGAATCTAGAACATGGGCCCATGTAACCAACTGAGTAATTTTCCTATGCTCTCCAAACTTCCATAGCAGGTGGAAACTCTGAGTGATCTACTACATCAAGGCCAATAAAAATCCCAGCAGAAGCGGAAAGCATGTTTGTATCAAATCACGGCAGAAAGTCAGTTCAAACAGTCCCTTCTCTGTCACTAACCTAAATTTGCTCTAGGTACCTTGCTAGGGGCATAATCAAGGCTGAAACAGCAGAAAAAAAAAGAAAAGAAAAAATAACGAGACCAAAAAACCAATGCCAAATTATTGTTGGAGGGTTTCTATTAAAAACAGGTTTGGGGAAGTTTTAGGAAGGTTCCCAACCCAATGCCCCTGGGTCAGGTTGGGATGGAAGCACGATGCAGCAGCAGTAGCAGGTGGTCTACTGGCTGCAGCACCATTGAGGGTAGCATGCCCAAACTGAGGGCAAATTATCTGCCCCAGTGAATAAAAAACCAGACCATGCAATCTCTTTCTCACCTCACACCCCACGGCTAACTCCAGAGCTGTACTTGGCAGGCAGACACCACAGGGAAAGCTGTGACAACCTTAGCCCTGCCCTCCCAAGCTGGAGTCGCTGTGTAGGGAGGAAAGATGTTGCAGTAGGTACTGGCGATCTACAGGATAAAAAGAATGAAAGAAAATTACTTAGATCTTGATGTGTACATACACTTTAAAAGCAAAAACTGTCAGGATGTCAGTCAAGAAAATGGCTTTCCACTCCACTTGCTTTTCAGCTTTAGGGGGCATTCGACCCTCAGGTGCACAGACACAACTCTGCCTGAGATTTGTGTGAAGGCATCTGAGAACAGAATGGGGATTTTTGAGCTCCATCTCACAAGGGGCTGAGCACCCTTTCAGAGTGGGCCACTGCTCTCAAGTCCATAGGCATCAAATAGATGTGCTCAGCACCTTGGAAGGTTGAGACCCAAGAGAAAAACATAAAAGGAATGAACAGATATTTGTGTCTCTAAAAATATGAACGTCATCTACCTCTTAGAATCCCTGACATAATAATGCTAAATCCACCTGCCGCTATATAATTTGATGAGCAGTCTGCTGACAGCACTTGTAAAATGACATTGTTACCAGTGCATCCACGTTTAGTTATTACCTTTTTGGGGTCAGGTTTACACAAAGTTGAAGAGGTTCAGCCACACAACCCTTTTCAGTTGCATCTTTACTATACTATCTAGGAAGCCAAAGCTCACCCAGACAGTATATGTAAAAGTGAAACAAGAACTAAATTTATGCTATTTATCTTCTTTTCTTTTTCCTTAGCATCTCAAGTGCAATGTTTGATCACTACAAATTTTTTAGATATAAAGTAATTTTATCAATTTACTGCAGGTCTTAATTTTTCCTGCTAAATCAGCTGATTGTTAGGGTGTGGGCTCAGCTAAGAAAAATCTCACATTAAATCAGGAATTTTGCTGGACAGTGGTTCATAAGCACTTACTTGTCAGAGACAGCTCTGGCTTTGAGCAATGCAGCTGTGTAACATATTGTTGCTGATTTTGGTAAACTTATATCTGTTGAAAAGAAAGGAAAAAGTAAACATTTGAAAACTTAAAAGTGTGCAGAAAGAAAAGTGTTTGATTGATACTTAAGAGTAAGCATGACATACAAAAAATGAGTACGTGAACTCAGAATACTTTTTCATCTTGGGACTTATGCTGACCCGTGACATGGATTTTTAAATTTGCACCTGACATACAGGCTTTAAAATGTGTGTTAATGACCTCTGGAACTGCTATTTAAACAGCAACTGGTTTCATTAGACAACTAATTCAAAGAGTGACATGATAGAGACATAATGAAAGAATTCATTACTCCATATATAAATGTATAGATAACTTGGAATACCTGAATTTTTCCATAGTTCACAAAATATCTAAGTAATAGCTGAGGGTTATCTCACTCACTCTTCATGTTTTCACTGAGCAGCAGTTGTCTAATATGAGTATGTGGCAGTTATACCAGTTAAGATAGTTACTCAAGTAATAATGGATTTGACTTGCAAGCAACCAACCAGTAGATTGATTGAAGTTAAAAATCAACAATAAAATTAGGTGTTTTGCCTCTCAAGAAGATACTGGGTCAAAACAGAAATCCACCAGATACTCTCTGGCCATTTTATCCTGTTCCAGAGACACACAGGAACCGTAAACCTGACTTAACCCATAAGTTAACTTAATTTATATGTGTTTTCTACCAGCAAATTGGCACAATGCATTGAAAAGGTAGAGAGAAATACTGCTTAAAAGAGCTGAGTGATGCATTTGTTCTCAGTGTTACAGGAAATTGACTTCCACATTTTTAATTTCATGGTGTGACCTCTGGAGATGTCCTGTGCAGGACTAAAAGTTGGACTCGATGATCCTTGGGGGCCCCTTTCAACTCAGTTTATTCTGTGATTCTGTAATCTGCCCAGCAGTCATATATTGAGACTGAAATATTCCAGCATTAAAAATGTAAAGATTAAAGCTACATGAAAAAAAAACCCTAAACAACAACAAACCAAACCCACTGAAGGCTGGATTCTGCAAACTCTTCTGTACATGCTGATAACTTCCTACAGCCAACAGAAAACACAGCACAGCAAACACAAGGCACTGAAGTAGGTCCACTGTAGAATGAGGAGCAACTAATCTCACTGTGGCTCTAAGAAACTATCTGTCCCTTGGTTTGTCATTAAACTTGATTAGAAAGACAAAATTACCATGATAACTTGGTTACTTTAGGATTAACAGACAATTCTTATTCACTAACTCATGTGCCTTGCAAGATAGGGCTCCAGAAGGGAGTTAAATAAGACAAGCAAGTCATCACAGCAGTCACCATCCTTCACTTATTAATAACCAAGCAACCAGGAACAGTGCTATTCTGTGAGACAGAAAACATCACCAGAGTGACTGAGGCACTTTGAAAAGGCTACTTGTTAAATCCTATTATATTTTTATGCACTTGTACTTCAAGTATGAGATGTACAGATCCTGATGGAGGCTCCTCTATAATATATTGCAACTATAATTTCACTGGAGTATGTAATTGTAGTGACTAAAGTAATTAAAATCAACAGCATGCAGAGCAGTTTGGATGACAGATATGTTAATTACTCCACTAACAGAAAATAGCTACAGACACAGGCATGAGCACATCTTCGATGACAGGAAGAGAAAATATGTCTGAACACATCCAGTAACCCTCTTTATACCAAGTTTTCCTTTATCATCAGGAGTAAAAGGTTATTTCCAGTAAACAGAAATGCCTTTTAAATATATTAAAACAAAACACAGTATCACAAAACAGTATCTTCTAGTAGATAGTAAGTGTTTCTGGGCTGGAAACATCTGTGCATGTAGACTGCAAGATGATTCACAAGGAACAGCTGGCATCTGCAAGGAAGAGAAATGTGGTGAGATGAGCTAAGGCTCAGATACACCATGTGAGTCCTTTCTGCAGAAGAAACGAGATTTCTCAAAGAATGTTGTGTTCAAATCTGATCACCCATGGTCAAGAAGAACAAAAGCAAACAGAACAATTGGACTGGTTTTGTATCCAACCAAATGAAATAAAGACTGAAAGAAGATCCAGCTGTTTCCTATGCAGACCCACATGGAACATCAGGAGAGAAGGGTTGCTTAGGTAAAGGACAACACTGGCAGAAGAATAAAGAGTTCAGAATTAAATTTAGGCTGCAGATTAAAAGAAAGTTTCTGTGAAATGAACATTTGAGGGAGATTTCCAGGTAGAACAGTGGGGCTAAAAAACCCACGAATTCTAGGATGGAGCTTACTCAGCTCCTGGAAGGGGCAGTATCATGCAGGGAATGCAATGGCAGGGGCCCTGATTCACCCAGGAGGCCTCTTCCAGTACTATGCTCCTAGAGAGCAAGCAGCACTTTTTTGAGGATAACACTTACAGATCCCTAGCAATGGAAGAAATAGATGCAAATATTCATGTTAATCACAGAATCACAGAGTGGCTGGAGTTGGAAGTGAGCTCTGGACATCATCTAGTCCAACTGAGACAGCCCTAACAGGGCCATGCCTGCTTGCTTTTAAGTGTTTTTTGTTTGCTAAATATCAGATCATAAGTATTTGGTCCTGCTGTACGCTGGTCTATGACCACAATACTTTAAAATGCTCCTATAATTTTGGTTTAATGTCCAAAACTGCACCCTCATATTTTAGAGAGAGGCATAAACAATTATGTCTGGTAACAACT
Source organism: Phainopepla nitens (assembly GCA_013400175.1). Taxonomy (NCBI): domain Eukaryota; kingdom Metazoa; phylum Chordata; class Aves; order Passeriformes; family Bombycillidae; genus Phainopepla; species Phainopepla nitens. The sequence goes on along the minus strand of VXBQ01011391.1, from coordinate 179,446 downwards.
TGAATTTAGCAAAGGAGTCATGTCCAAACTAGCCCTAGGAGATATGTACTCTGTCAGGAACCAAAGTTAAGTTTTAATAAACGACTGTGTCCAGCTCTGTGAGCCATCTGGCAAAATATCTTCACATTCACTGTTTCCCACCCTCCTGTGATTACTTGTGGAGCTCCCACAATGTGCTGAAAGATGTGCCTGCTATTCTGTTGTCAAATCCATTAGGACATTTTGCCTAATAGAAACTCATGTGTCAATCTAGAAAAGGCTCTCCTTCTTTCTTATTGCTTGTATCGTTATACAGAATACAAAAATCTAGACCTAATTTATAAGTATTTTCTTTCAATAAGCCCCAGTCATGTATGGGGAGGGCTGGGAAAGTGAATTCTTACTATTAATTTGCTTCTTAAGCAGTTGCTTATGAGACTGAACTGATAGAAAGATGCTATGGATATGTAGAGTATGCCATATATCATCTAAAATGATCTTGGGATCTATTGTTCTTATCAATAGCAACTAAACCAAAAAATTATGAAGCTGGATATGGAATGATGCAACATGCCCTACTAAGTCAGCAGAAGGCTCTAAACATGAAGAGACAGGCATGTTGCAATTGCTCTAGTCATTAAGAAATGCAAAAATGTAAATCACTAATCACAAATTACTCCCTATTTTGCACAGGTGGTAGAAAGAATTGCTTATAGATTGAAAGCACTCTAGCAAAAATAAATATGTACAGGCTGGATCAGTGATGACAGAAGAGAGATGCAGTCATCTACAAAGACACAAACATTAAGAAAGAAAGTGAATTAAACAACAACAAATGGTTAAAAACAGGAGTAATGTGATGGAAATTGTTTAAGGGAAGTATGAGCTGAACATCAGGGGAGAAACACTATCAAAAAGATCTAATATCCCATTAGAACACTGATCACATTTTCCCACAAAATGCAGTAGAAAACGTGCTGGAGGGAACACAACTATGAACGTGGTGCTTACAAAAACCAGTTCTCATTCTCTGTCCTTCTGGCATTCTTTCTCACTAGTGGGAAACATGCCAATCAAACATACACAGCCACTGTGTTAGAATGGGAAAACCATTTCAGCACATACAAGAAGTCTTTATTTTGCCATGACCACAACTAAAACTTACACTTTTCAGATATGGAAAGATTTACAACTGCTGATTTTAAAAATTTCATATGCCACTCTTGCTGACATGCATATCGGTGACCGAGCAAGTGCCAGTCACTTTAACTTGACCGAGTTCAATCCTAAATGCCTGCAGAGGGGAAGGAAGAATTTCTGCTAAGGAAGGTTAAAGAAAGCAGGACTAGCATAATTACATTAGACTTCTTGTGCTTTTGCACAAATAGGAAAAACAAAAAACGCCATGGAATCATATGGCAAAAAAAAGAAACCAGATGGAATGAACAGACACAGAACCAATGCTGAAACCTAGCTGAAGTGACAAGTTATTTTGATACAGAGGAAAGAAATCAGTTATTGCAAGCAGAAGCTGGAAAAGATGTGATAGGAACAAAGACAAACTATTCTCTTGATATTACTGCTACACAAACTGGAGGTCTTGATTTGCATCTCTTGGAGAAGGTAGATTAGGTTTTGGTATAACCATAACTAAAAGGAACTTCCTCTTAAGATATCTCTTTCAAAGAAACAAAAGGGTTATCAAATATGGTGTATGAGGGAATGGCTGCTTCCATACTGCCACTTGCTACATCTTTAACTCTGAAGAAAACTCTTCATTTCACTTAGAACACCTACCAGTTAGCTCCACCAGGTAGAATATCTCCAAAACGTCAAATATAAACATGGCAAGTAATCAAACTATCTGCAAAACCCCTGGAGACCACAGGTAACACATGCATGCAATTGATTCATCAATCTGCAACTCTCTACAAAAGGATTGCCTTCAATATAAATAGAATTTACATGTGTAATGTGTAAGGACAATAAGAAATTGGACAGAAGGGGGCAGAGAAAAGAGAGTAGCTCAGAATAGGCTACACTTCAGAAAAGTCACTTCTCTGTGTTAACTGTCTGGATTTCACCAAGTTAAAAGTATTCCAAGAAACAGAAGTCTCTGTTGCTAAGTTGTTTCTCTAAGGCCTGCATTTTGATATAACACTAATTTAAAGTAGGATTCTGCTTGTACTCAAGCTGTTACAAATAAGAAAGTGTCAAAGCATAGAGCAGAATAAGATCTTTTGTATTCAAATCCCATTTCCTTTTGACGTGTCCTTTGCTTTGAAATGTCTCAAGTGAACTCTGCATTTGGGACTCTGGCATGGTAACATGGTCTTTCTCCTTCTCTACAAAGGGGAATGTGAGAGAAGAATCTGTATAACGTGTTCATCCTTCAAACCAGAAGGCTTATAGTCTCCCTGGAAAGCACCATGCTTTTATGAAAGCAAGGAGAGAGAGGTTTAGAGAGAAACCATTGCATCACTAAGATTAAATACAGAGGCATCCATTCTTTCTAAACTTGCCTTTAAATTGCCAGAAAAGTCTGAGTTTTCACACAGTGCCCAGGTTATCACTTAATATCTATCAAAGCAACTGGCCGCCCAGGGAAATTTATAAAACAATAAATTAATAAATCTAAGCATCACTACAAGCAGACCAACTCCCCCAGCCACAACTATTTCTGCTGTAAATACCATGGATATGTGTTAAATCAGAGCCAAAAATATTTTCAGAATTCAACAGTATTTAGGTCATCCTCACTCTATTGACAGACACTGAACTCTGAAACCATGATGATGTAGCTCAGCAACAGTGCATGCTGTTCCATTAATGAGACCCTTTTTTCCATGAATAGTGAGTATGGACATCAGCTCTGTTGCCAGGTACATAATATAAACACAATTTAACATGGCTTTTGGTAGAGCAGTGCATCTGCTTGCAGAGGCTGAGGTTTCACATGATGTGGTCCAACATTTTAGCCCAGGGTGGGAGCAGACTGCTCAAGGAAATAATTTGTTCATATGTTATCAAAATACAATAAATCAGGTTTGGTCTTAGTCAAAAAAAAAAAAGCAGTGGAGTGGGACCAACAGAAACTGCAGATAGGAAAGTATAAATGAGTTCAGTGTTTTATATTGCAATAAATCTTACAACACGTGAAGCTGATGAGTTCTAAAATGAGCTGAGACTCCCTGAGACAGGCCTTCTGAGACTCATGAACTGTAAGGGTTATACTGGTTAAGCCTGTGTTTGCTGAGTCCTTTTGCAAATGTAGTGCATACACACACACCGTACCAAAGCGTGAGTTAAAACTGCCTGTGTGCAAACAGCCAAAGTAAGAGCTTTAGTTTTCAAAGTCTCATTTTTTTCTGACTCTGTCAGATGCTTTTGAGAAAATGAAACACACTTTCAAGTTTTATCGACTTCCATGACATAAAGTGCTACCATGGTATTGTTTAAAATCAGGGATCAGTGCTTTTAGTACGCCAAAGCAGAGCTCGCACAGGAGTTTAATCTTGAGATTCCAGAGTAAAGGCTTAGTACCCTGTTCTGCCACAGTTCTGCTATTTTCCAGGACTATTACCTCATAACTACATTGAAGACTGGAAGGTGCCAACATACTGTGATGCCTGGGGAATGAAAACCAGCATTTCTACTTACTTTCTTTTTAACATGGCAAAATAAAGAACATAGGAATCTCTCCAAGTGCCACAGGAATTACTGAAATACAAGGAGCTACTAGAAAGACTCTGATGTTATCACTTACACTGCCAATTTGTTCAATCAGACTAAGTACAACCAAGATCTCTCCCAGAGTCATTACTGCTACTGAATAGCAGTACTCAAGGGACTGGGTGACATTTTGATCTCTGCTTAGAATGATTTGACTCCAAAAAGAGGTGAAAACATTTCAAACTGGACTAGTAGGAATGATTAGCACTAATGTTGCTTCTAATCAGCTGCTTATTTATCTTTTTTTTTTTTTAAATAGCCTCATCTCTGTCACAGTCTACTGCAAAAGCCTGAAATCTGGTAGGAATCATGTTAGTACCAAGCCAATGGTCTATTATGATCCTCATTTAAATTTAGCTTAACTTCCTAAGTTATTTGACATTAAAAGAAAGCAGTTAGCACATATTCAGTGGGAGTTTCTGCATTTTTTTCGGCCATACCATCCAAAGATTCATTGCTCAACAAGTACAGGTCTCAGCAGTCCAGTGAACACGCACCATCCCTTTGCCATGGTTCTGTGTGATGATATGGGCCCAAGTACTGGGGCTGGCAGCGAGAAGGCCTTGTCTGCGTGAAGTCCTTGTCTCTTACTCTTCTGCTTTTTGGCACCCAGGCAATGCAACAGAGAAGGACAAACGGAGAGGAGGCAGAAGCCACAGAGAAAAGGGCAGATGGAAAGGATGTTAAGACAGACATTGTAAAGTGGATGGCGATGGTTCTTGACCATCACTGCCCTGAAGAGAAGATAGGTATTTAGGAAAAGCAGAAGAATGGAACTGAGAATGAGCGGTACTGGCTGAACAAGGAGCCTCTGGTAGGAAGTGGGAGCAATTAAAAGCTAAAGCTGAGCATGCAGAAGAGAAGATCAGCCAGTTCCTTAAAAGAATCCACGAGAAAGAGAAATGAGCACTGTGGATATAGGTTCCAGAGTCCATATTGGTAGGCATTTTTACAACAGTAGCTCAAATAATGCCCATCTATCTTTTCCAAAACTGTGGATATTTCAAGCCTTAAAATCTTTGTTCAAAGAACATCAGAAACAGTAAGAGGTAGCAATTAAGAACATTTTAAAGGCTACAAGACCAACCTGGCAGAAGAGTTAAGAAACATCAAAATTAAGGCTACATAGGTTTCACTTTAGTCAGCTATTTGATCCATGCAGGTTATGATCTCATTTCTAGTTATATCATTATGTAATATTCCTTTCCTAAACTCCCATAACCCAGTGAAGAGAATTACATTTTTCTGAGGATGAATGAGGTAGTAACACAACAGGAAACTGACAGCGGTAGGTTCCCTGATTCACTTGATGCAGAACTTGGAAAGTGGCTACTGAATAAGCCAGGGACTGCAGTAAGAGGAAAAAGAGTGGCACTGTGCACTGCATGCTGCTCTAGAGAACTGGACTGTATCCCTGTTTTTGTCACCAAGTTTTTACACAATACAAGGAAAACCTAGTTAATTTGAACTAAACAAACTATGCCAGTTGGTGCTTCTACCTCTGCATCTCTGAAACCCTGGTGTCTTCAAGTTTAAAGAACTAGAGCTCCAGCAGCTGTGATTTGAACATGAAAAGAGTTGTAATGCTGCACAAACCAATGTTTGCTGAAAAATAAAAAGAAATAATACAAAATGTCTTAGTCGTCTTCTGAGCTTTCTGAGGTTTCCCTATAAGACATGAAGTCTGCTACTCACTAGACTGCTATGAAGTTAAATCAATGTTTTCTTCTATGCTATTAAGTCAACATTCACAGGTAAGTCCACAGGGGAACTGATAATCTTTTCTTCAGGAAAGGTTTGAATAGCATGCAATAAAAATTCTGCAGAACCTAAACAGTCATTCTTTAAACATCAACAGAAAACAGAGAAAGCACAGGGGAGCTGCTAGTGAGTGCCACCACCCTGTACAATGATTTCAGCATGGGCTGGCAGAAAAAACCCACAGTATTTAATCTTTGGATCAAGGATTGTGTAAAGGCATGTATGAATCTCATGCCTATCAATTTAATTACAGTGTTTCTTAAATTTTAGGAGTTTCACTTAAATATATTTCTTCTGTGTGTATCACCTAGAGAAAATACAAATACATATTTGCACTTACCATCATACTTTGCTAAGACTGCCTGGACATCTGCATATGCTTGCAGTTCCAACAAAGCCTCTAGCAGGTTCTCGTGGATGTTGAACATGCTGAGCAGGGGAAACTCCTTCATCAGCTACAATCGATAACAATGAAAGGGTTAGATTATTAAAGTGGAGAAGGGTTTCTTGTTCAAAATGCTTTGAAATAGACAACATCAAGTTAAAACTCTTCAGCTCCCCTTGCTCTTAGTTCTTTCCCAGAGTTCACTATTATCTCAGAAATTTCTGAGCTCATAATGGATACTAGGTCAGGTTCTTGTCCAGACATGCTTGTATAGGATGTAATTAGTCAAATCCAACAACCCAGCTACCCGAACACATAACTCTCCTTCAATGAACAGGCTTCTTCAAAGTGAAAAAGAGTTATTGTTCTGGGGAATAATCTTCACCAGTGTAGCTCCAGTGTATCAGTAGTATCCAGCACCTTTCTGGTATATTAGTGAATATAGTATATTGGTGGAAAAATCAGAAAACACATTGAAAAACCACAATAACATCAAATGAAAAGCTTACATATATGCAACCATATTATCAAGTATGTGACACCAGGATTTGTAATTGTAAATACTTTAGAACACTACTGCAATTGTGGCCAACACAAAAAAAAAGGGGAGAAGGAAAAGGAGAAGGAGAAGGAGGAGAAGGGAGGAAAGGAAAGGAGATAGCAACAATAGGAAAGCTTATGCAAATCAAACACCATAACTAAGGAACACATCTTGCATGACAAACTGAACGAAATATAGAGTCTATCTTTTCATATCTAAGTGCCTTTATGATCTGAGCCATTGAGAGATAACAGGAATTCGTTTTTAGATATCCTCAGTTTCAATATCTCCACAGATTCAAATGGCTGAAGCTGATACTCAGTTGCATCTCTTTTTTTTTTAAGTCACACTTATAAGAAGCATCTGTGTTGTGTATTGCAGAATTGATTAAACATTTTTTATTGTCAGAGTGATTCTCTAAAGAAATGAAGTGTTAAAAGATCCTTGTGTCCCCTTCCTTGTGTCCCCTTCAGGGTTGTTTACCTGCTTTCACGATGTACATTCAGTGCAAAAAGGTCCCTGACAGTGAACAACTGTGGTAGCTGATATTACCACTGCTTCTTAGGAACTTGCAGGGAAATACTAAAATTTACAGTCTCTCTGACAGGGATTAAGAGAACATAAATACTGTAACGTGCCAAGTAAAGAATATGATTCAAGGTCAGCCTTGCTCTATTTGAAAATAATAAGCCAGATCTGAAAACTCTGACACTTAATAAACCTACCTTTCAAGATGTAAGCAAAACTGATGAGAACTAGCAAGCCTTAATCTCACAAACAGATAAGACAAAAATAAAAAGGACTGAAACAAGATGGATAGATATTCATCAAGAACTTAAAAAAATGAGAAACAAGTAATGCACTGGAGCTTCTTCACTCTGTTAAGAAAGAGACCTTAACAGGTAAAGAAAGAAGCAAAGCACAGAGAATTTCTTTCTTGTGACATGGTCTGGTATAAGCTAATGGAAGAACTATTCTGACCTTAAGACTTTAGATTTGTCTGTCTGGAATAGCACTGACTTTGCTGCAGTTTGATGAGTATTAGAGGATGAAAAGCAAGAATGACAGGCAGTGTTTTGTTTAACTGATTATATCAATTTCTGGTGAGAATCAGGATCACTGAGAAAGCAGCTGAAAGAGGTCACTGAGCTTTTCATGTTAATGGCATGGGGATGGCCATAAGCTCCCCATTTCATTGGTACAAGCTGAACCTGTGAAAAAGAATACAAACAAAACTGCATAGTTTAAAAAAAAAAAAAAAGACCACAGATCTTGACATCTTGATGCTCATGTAGGTTAAGTGGAAGGGTTTGAGAATAAAATAAAACTTTTAAGTCATTGCTCGTGAAGAGAAGTGCAGGTGAAAATTCATATAGTTTGATTCATTAGTTAAAGAGCCATCATTAAGTCAACTTCTCTTCATTCCTGTCCTTACCACTGGATTTTTAAGAGGAAGCTACTATTTGGCAGGAATGAGCATGACAGAATCTGGCTCTACATAAATGTGATTTAAAGTTCAGAATGAACATCTTGCAAAGAAACCCCTCCAAGGGATTAAGAAAGATTATCCCTGCTCATTGAGAATGAATAATGGCTGGCAAAATAACATTCCCTCCATCAGTGAAGAAAAGGGAAGGGCTGCAGCTAATTATATATCTACTCTGGCCAGTAAAAGCTCTTACTCTGGTTCTCCGCCTCTCACTGACATCACTCACTGATTAGTTTTTTTGCTATTTTAATTAGGTTCTGTCAGAGTGATAAAGCCTGTCTCAGGCAGCAGAGGAATAAAGGTCACTGTCTAAACTGCCAGGCCTCCAAACTGAGAAGTGTTAAAAAAGGTTTCATCTGGGAAAGGTCGAGCTTTTAGAAGTCCAACTCAGAATACTGAACTTAGTTAATACTGTAGCCTCAAACATAAAACACCTCTGAGTGACCACTCAGCTATCTGAACACTGACTGTGCATAAATGACAGCATGTTTGCTATTAAAAAAAAGAAAAAGAAGACATGAACTCATTTCTCTGTCATATCTGGATGTAGAGTTTCTAGCTGTCACTGCAAATAATTTCCAGTCACAGTAAAAATTTGTCTACTGAGAAATTTGCCAGAAAGTAAAGCCACTTGGATGGAAGAATATTATGACAGGTCATTTTTCAGGTCTCATAGTGAAAGCAAACACCGAGGAAGAAAAACACACACGTCTGGTGACTGTTCAGGGCAGGCCACATACTGGGTCATGCTGAGGAGCAATGGGGAGCAGACTGAGCTTGCCCTCCTCCCTAGCAGATGGAGGAGGAGCTGGTTCACACTCCACACTGAGATGTAAGGATGGGCACATTACTCCCAAACACAAGACAAAAAACACACCCTTGAGTTCCCCAGATCCATACATCACTGAGCTCTAATCTGGTCTCCAGTTTAAGAGGCACAGGCATCCATGTGCACCCTAAGATTTATTTTCTGCAAACTCAGAGACCAGTATTTACCAAATCATTTGGCTTATAAATTTATTTATTTTTACTTCTTTACTGTATCCTGAGAAATACCCACTTCTATTTGAGTGATAAGCACTGTACTTGAAGACAAGATGAAGGCTCTGCTATCATCCTTCTCCACATCTTCAGACGTCAAGAGACAGTCTTCAAATTCAGCTTCCAAGATTTCCTGAGCCAGAGAGCCACTACAGCATTTCACACACACACTACTTAGGACTAAAAATGCCACTGTAAAATACTAGTTAGTTGGTTTCTTGGCTGGCATTAAAGAGAAGTGTTCCACTGAGTTTAACTCATTTTCACACCCTGTGAAAACAGACACCACATGGCTATAAATGTATTCCCTCCTTACAACATGAGGATATTCAAATGGCTGTTGAACATAGCATGCCAAATCTATGTTCACAAGGATTTTACTTTGAACTTGTATTGGTCAAAATACTTTACAGTGATCAAAGTCAGACCTGGAGCTGGGTTAGTACATATTCTGTTCCAATTCCTCTGTGCATTTGGGGAAAAACAGGTACAGGTGCAGAAAGTGGAGCTGCTTTTCCTTGAGAGAATCATTAGGTATACTGCAAATATACAGAGAAGGTAGCTTTTTGCAGATAATTCAGTCCTAATTTTTTAGATAAATAATATTTTGGGAATATAAGTTTGCAGAAAAATTCTGGAAGTAAGTCTAACACAATCCGAACATATCTGAACATATCTAGTCCCAGAAGCACCCTATTCCCAGACTCACTTCAGTTCACATTACAAGGTGCAGGTTCACTGATTTTGTGATAGATATGAAAAAATGATCATTGGAAAAAAACGTCTTTGGTACCAAGAAATCCACATCTGATTTGTTGGATGAGGAACAAGTTTTATCTCCCAAAGGACATTTATTGAAGAAGATTCCCTAACTGAGAGTATTTCAGTTATTGGCATTTTCATTTAGATCTAATTTTTTTAACATTTTCAAGGAATGTAGCTTTAATGTCTGCATCCATTATTCTCCCTATAACAACATTAACATCATGAATCAATTAATCAAGAAACATTATTTGTGCAGAAAGCCACTATAACCTGCAGTTTATGCCTACAACTAGACCTCCAGACTCAAGGGACAACAAAGGTGGACAAATGAATAATGTTACATATAACCTGCTGTTGACACATTTATTCTCCATTTGCATTACAGTTGTATGCATGGTCACAAATTTTATGGGCAGGGCATGCAATCATTCATTGCTGCTTGTACTCCTATCTTCTCCACAAACAAACAGTAACATTTGTCAGATCAAAGTATTCAGTTGAATGCATTCACAAAAAGGAAGTGTAAATTTATCTCAAAATAAAGAAACAACAAGAAAACAAGGGAAAATCAATGCAGACAGTGAAACTGTTACAACCTGAATTCCTCGTGTATACGTTCCTGCAATGGGTATCTGAAATGGCAAACTCTGTCTCCTAAAAATAGAATAACTGAGGCTGCCATCTTTCAGGTGCAACTGTCCACCAAAACTGAAGGACCAAGCACACAGTATGGACACCACTGGCATTTTCACAAATGCTTTCCATAAACTGCTTCCTGGTATATGACCCGTAATCTGTTAACTGAACAAGACAGGAAAGGTAAAACTCCAAGCCTTTTCTGACTAGAAAAACAGAAGGCTCCATTTCTGTGGGCTTCAGTGTCTGCAGATGACCTTTCAGATATCTGAGCTCCAACTGAAGTTTACTGTGGCTTGAACCATTTGCAACATGTCACTCCATGTTGACATTCTGATGTCTAATTAGATACACTAATTCTGAAGTTGTTCTCCTGGCCAGCTCATCTGGCAAGGACACAAAGGCAGAAATACTGTCAGCAGACTAAAGCTAGCACATAAAAAGGTTTTCTTAACAATGTTAGATGCTTAAAAATTAGTCTGACTCCGGGTCCTAGAAGTGCAACTCGTTCCACCACTGTCTCATTGTGAGTGGGATTCATGTGATGTAAACATGTCATAGCTCTTGGAGTTGGAAAATTATCTAAAATACACAGGACCTGAATTAAAGTTCTGCTTAATAGCAAAACTAAGATTCTGTCAATTCTTTAATTCCTTTAAGTGCTGCATTCCTTTTGGTAAATAATCAGTTTTGTTTGGAAGCAGCTCTACAGTTACTCTTTTACAGCTGAGAAAGGATAGCAGCTCAGAAATCAAATCCGTCAGATCCTCTTGTTTTGAAGCTTGGAAATGATTAGCAGCAGGATCCTTGTATTTTCCTTGTATGCAGAATTCAGGAAATTTGACAAATTCAGAGTGTCAGAAAAGAGACCCAGATCCAGTTTACACTAACTCTGGGATGGCACGGGTTTATAATTTTCCAACATTTCATTTTCAATTTGAATTTAGACCTAGTGCTGCATAATATTCAAAGATAATATGACTTCTCTTCAATGTAGGATTAACAATGAGTAAACAAAGTGGAAAATATCTTACTAAATATGCAAACTCTAAGGAAATATGTTAGAACACGCAGCCTTTTTGTTCTCTCTTAAGTGGAAGATTAACGTCTTCAGAGTATGACAAGTTCTTTAAGGAATACAATTATGAAAATGCTGTTATTTGGACTATGCTGTAAAAATGCATGTATTTCAGGAATAAAGGAAATTTTAAAGACAGATGTGGCATGAATCCAGAAGAGCTCAAGTTGTTCACGTCATGTAAAACAAGTAACAGTGCTAAATTATAATAATGTTTGTTACATCAAATATTAGTAACTTTATAAAGCATGAAAATAAAGTCATTACTCATAGTCCTGCTCAAAAAAAAATTCCTTTATTTGCATCAGAGATTCACAGAATGTTTTGGGTTAGAAAGGACCTTACAGATCATCCAGTTCCAACCCCCTGCTGAGGGCTGGGATACCTTCTACTAGAAACAACCTGCTCATGAAAATTCATATTAAATACATCTAATTCTACCTGAAAGTAAAAGTGGAAAAAAAAAAAAAAAAAGAGGTTGCAAAAGCAGTAGACAGAAGAAGAATTAATCCTTGAAAGAACATCCCAAAGCACTTTTTTTCAGAAACGGACGTATTTTTAGAAGTGGATTTTTCGGTGAAATTAAAGTGAGGAAACTATCTAGGAGCTCAAAAATGAGCTAGGAGATTCCAGAGAGATGGAAGACCACAGTTAAAGTTCTATACAAGTCTCTGAATTTGGAATGATGAAAGATGGTGGACAAAAAGGAGTCCAGTTACCAAGGCTCTCACCAAGACTATGTGACTATATTCTATCTTAATAGAATGACAATGCTGGAAACCCGTAATTTATATGAGAAACATTACTGTCAGTTTAGGTACTAGTCACCAAATTTCTAGCTTTTGAGAGGTCTGGGCAGAATCACAATCATGACTTAAAGTGAGGGGTCTGAGTGATGTGAAGATAAAGGAAGGGATAAACATCATTAGGGGAATCACAGAAGTCTCCATTTTGAGAGCCCACTGGAATGAGAGATATTCCAACTACCTCCACCCACTTACCATACCATGTGAATCTGTGACCAAACAAACTGTATTTGAATATACAGACATATGAAAATGTTAAAATCAGCATTTATCACTTGCCATTACTGCAGTGCTTGTTTATCAGAAAAAGAATTAACTGAAGACATCACTCTGTGGTGGAGACTGGCAAATGTCACCATTCATAAGAGTAGCAAAATATATTTAAAAGCATAGTGGTAGTAAAGAATAGTAAAATCTATGAGATAACACTTGGTGTCACTGAACTAAGTATCTTCCCTTTAAATTTTAATAAATGGTAACTTAAACAACTGCCACAGATGTTAATAAAACTAGAATCCCACTCAAGACAGAGCAGCCTGCCTAACCTGACCTTGTGTAACACAAGCCAAAGAGTCTGACTCACTAATCCTTCCCTCAAGCACAGAAGCATTTGGGAGAGACAGACAGTAGCTATGGATGCAAGTAGCTGCAGAAATTGTGTTGTTAAGTTGCTAGGGATCATAACATCTTTATTAGGAATAAGTACTCTCTTTGTTACACACAACTTGATAATTCAATGTGCAGAACACTCTCCTGGCTTCATATCTGTCTTACTCAAGAAGTAATCAGCACTGCATACAAGAACACAGAATTCAACAGAATATTGGACAGAAATTCGTACTCAAAGCTCAGCAAAAGAAGTTGCCAAGAAAGTATGCTAGATCTGCAGACGTATCATACCAGCAAAAATAAGTAATACAACTGATCAGAACAAGATAACCCAACCTACCCATATCATTAAAATTGATTAAGTGTGGTTGAGTACCCTTTCAAATCCTTCAAGTGACAAAACCTCTTCAACTATTTCAGATGCTTAGGGCAGCCCAACTGTTTAGAGACCTTTTCATGCAGCCAGTGGACAAGCATGCAGCACTCTTGACAAGACAAGCTGCTTAGGTGTCCTCCGTGGCACAAAATACGCATTTAGTGACTGCAGGTGAGCACCAAGATGAGCACACAAACACATTCATCTGAAATATCCTCAGCAAAGTTCTCAGAGCTAAATATGTAGATGCAAACTTCTAGGTCCTTTATTGTGATCTGAAGAGTAATTTCTCAGCAGATATGACTGATACTAGAAATCAAATACACTTTTCTGACCCTGCAAAAGCGTTTTTCTTTCTATCCTCCAGACTTATGGAAGACCTTCTTCTTAAGGAAGACCTGGAGAACCTCTTCTCTCCCTAAACCACACGGAATTCTGAACAAAGTTGCTGAGCACAGAGCAAGTTGCAATTCCACTGTGTCTCAGAAATACATACTTAACAAGAACACAATGCGGCCTTCGACTGAGCAGCACGCCCATGGGGCAGGAGATAAACACACTCTAGAATGAGTTTCTTTCATCTCCTCTCTGAAGGAGGAAGCAATTAAGAACTTCCACTTGCTCTGTCCACTACCATACCTTTTGCCTGCCACCCTTCTCTTCCATAAATATACGTATCTGTTCAATTAAAGCTTGTTCCACCAAATGTTCTCCAGAACAATCCCAAGAAGCTCCAATTAACTTGACAATTCGTTTTCTTGCACAGTACATTTTCGTCTGGATACTCCAGTGACCCAGTTAAAATCAAAAATGACTGTGTTGGCCGGCATCTGAATTCAGTGGTGCAGTCACTGATCCAGTCGCCCACAAAGCAGAGAGGGAAGTGCCTTTGCATACCCTCCACATCCTCTCTGTTTTCAATCAATGAAAAACACAAAATGCAAACCTAGCACATTCCTGTTTGCTTCCATTGTAATGGTGAGGGAATTTGAAAAGAGCAGATGGAAAGCAGGTGGCACAAAAGACGACCCTTGCTCACCACCACTACTGGCTTGCAACATTGTCCACAAGGAAGATTCAACATGATGGCATTCTAAAGATTACTCACAGCCACCATTATGGCCTTTTGCCTCTGCACATACTAAATTCTCCAACATCATTTAGAACAAACTACTTAAAATCCTCCTAACATAATCAGCACAACAAAAAAAAACAACGAGCACTGTAGACTTTCTCCTCGGGGACAGTAAGAGCAATCTACTTCCCTCACAGACCATATCATGCTCTGTATAAATAATAAAACTGGAATAATTCTGTTGACTACATTGGAGTTATTCCAACAATACACTAATCAAAATGAGATCACAAGTTAACTCAATATATACAAATAGTGACAGCTGCTGGTTTCTATAGCAAAACATAGTAAATAATTATCATCCCAAATACAAGCAAAAGCAACACCTATGTATGATTCCATTGCATGCTTCCATGGAAACTACAGGTTTGTAATTCTCATTAATTCAACTCAACTGAATGAATTACATCCAAGCAGCAAAGCCAGCAAAAAAATACCATCTCAAAAATCAATCACAGAAGCAACAGAAATTCCTACCCAGTTTTTTAAAATTAAAGCACCCTTGATTTTAAACAGTTTTTAAAATCAGCTTTTAAAAAAAGCCCCTGGTTTTAAATACCTTCAATACAATATTCAGAAATATGAATTTCCTGTCAGCAGAGTATGTAACCGTAAAATCAAATTCTTATTTAAGTCACCAACAGCTCATTTTCCTTCCATTACGGTGCTTTAAGTAGGATCTCAGTCTTTTCTTACACAAAATTCATGCAAGACAATCTAATCCATCAGTAATGTCCTCAAGATGGTCTCATATATGCAATAAATTAAACACTCTCAAATATTTTATTTTTTCGAAGTGGCAAAGACTCGCTACATCCCAATCATATTTCCCAGATGGTGTCATGAACCTCTTAACACTTCATTTCCATCATGTTCCATGTCTTGAGAAACCTGTTTTCAATCTTTCAAACACAAACAGGGCCTCCACCCTCTGTTCCCTGATGTTAGATTCAGCAGTCCCTAGCCAACATATTCTTAGTTTTCTTTTTAGGATTAATAAATTCATCTCCTTCCTCATCAATCACAAAGAAACCTTCAGTGACAGATTCATGTTCTTCAAACCTCTCCATAAGTATACTATTTACATCTTCTATGAAGAAATGGAGGATATGCATACATCAGAAATAAGTAGCTCCAAGCCAGACTAAGAAAAGCATCTGCAAAGCTGACTTGACCCTAATCTTGCTCCCAGTGTACTGGAGCTGTGACCTAGAGTTACTGTTGCTTTAATATTTCATCTAGAGACTTGCTAATTCTCAGCTCTGCTTGCTTAAAATGGAGAGCTCTAGAGGCATCTAAATTCAGTTCTGAGGATTTGGCTCAGTGTCTTTATGTGGAAAAACGCAGAATGCATTGATCTGAGTTGAAACTCTCTAAGATAAAATTCCATCTTTATACCTCCTTTGTCTTGATTCCAGTCCTTTCATTTTAAGAAAACATTCCTGTGGAAGAGTGCTTTCTGTTCTTCAAGTGTCTAATAACTGATGACTTTGGGTCTCCCTGTTATTGCTGCCTCTCAAGATCCACATTGCACTTAATTTCAACTATATTCTATTTTGCTTATAAATTTCAGACAACTTTATCTCTAGTGAAAAAAAAAAGTCATTCACTAATCACAGCTCTGTTTATCACTTTACATAAGAAATCTAGGACTAGACAGACCACCCAAGTCCCCAAACCAAGAATTCTGCATACAAACAATCCATACACATTGACATCAGCAGATGAATGCTTCACAGAGCATCCTTTCCCCATAGCCCTATCTACAAATCATTCAGCAGCCCATAGTAAGCTCCAGAATTTGCCATAATTATGATGTGTGACATTTGAATGGGAAATTCAAAATTTTATCTTTCTTGTGTATTAATGCTAGAACTTAGAATTCCAATGTCTGTCCCAAAAACATTTCAGTATTTGTCCCACAGTGCTTGTGTAACAAAATTCATGAAGAATCAGCGGACCTGGCTGGACTGAAAACAATGCTTTTGAAATCAACATTCTCCCAGCTGACCAGAAGATGGCTAAACCAGGTCCTTCTTCCTCATCCCTCTTTCTCACACTCCTAGCTGTACAATGGCTGTTTTTTTGACAAGCTCTTTTTCAACACCTCTGTCTGGGATTCTAGTGATTCTGGAGATTGAGAGTTGCGTGCCTGAAGAGCCCCAGCAAGAGTCAGAAAACAGTTACCCACTACTTGCCATCTGTAGATATTTAGGAAGAAAACCTGCATTATTATGGTGAACTCTGCTCAGTGTTTTCAAAAAATACTCATGAGTGCTCCAGTTCCAGGAGATGTCAAGTCCTGGATTCCAGTCTAGCAAACACACTTGCCCTACTGCTCCTGATGCATGTGCCTCAGACTTTCTCTCCAGAGAAAGTCGCTTTCCTTTTCACATTAAAATTCCCACTGACATGTAACAAGAATTTCCCTTTTCACCATTCATCTGAGCTGCCTAAAGCACACTTTACAGCTGTTTCATTCCAGTTAGGGATTTTATTTTGTGCATTTAAAATTTAACACCTGCATTCTAATTTTCAGAACTATGTATCTTGCTGGATTAATCTCTTCTGTTTTTTTTTTTGTGGCAGCTGGAATATGAAGAGTAAGAAACAAAGGAAACTGGGAAGTAACTTTACCATCATCTGCCCAGAGCAGTAGGGCTCCATTCCTCCTTCTGTCACAGACTTGCTACCTCAGGTGATATAAGTCACCACCTCAAAGAACCGTGTTCCAAATCTGCATCCTGGGACTATCACTGAAAGAAATGCTGGGCATTCACTCCTACGTCTGAACTCGAGCGTGTTACGGATCTGAAACACATACCTTGCCTAATGTGAGCAGCTGCCCCTTCTGCCATCTCCAAAATTGCTACTGTTCAGTGTTTCAAGTTTGTAGCTTTGCAGCTTACTGACTTATAACTACCATTGGTAGCTCCCCTGCCTACAAAGACAGAGCACAGGCAGCTCCCATCTCAGAGGGGGTACAGTTAATTACAGATTCATTACTTAGGGGTTTTTGAAGTGATAGGTTGTGCATGAATAAGTAATACTGTCCTCGGAGCTCAATACTCTGACACAAACAATGCACAGAGCCAAACTGCAGCTTTGCAGGAGAAAACAGAATACTTAAGAGCTGCTTATGAAGTTAGCAGCATTTACCCCATGGCTCAAAAAAAAAAAAAATATTACTAACTTCATGATCAAATAATTAAAGACTGCACTTCATTGCACATGTACCAGGATGGGAAATTCAGTCTGCATTGGTAATCATCCATTTGGTATTTGATGTTGCTTTCATAACCTTATGAATAAATGATTACTTAAGTTAGTCTTTATGTACATTGCACATACAAAAGAACTATCAGCAGTGCTGAATGGAGCAGGAATGGCTGCTAACTTGCAAGAAAAAGTTACATTTCTGTACTACTATTATGTAAATGCCACATGCAAAAGAAATCCAAACTCACATCTCTCATCATTTTCACTGCTTCCCTGGTCCTTCCCAGCTTCCTTGCACACATTGCCAGCCTTCTTTTAATATATACCAACACATTGGTGTCCCTTCCTGTATAAGAGGAAAAAGAAAGAGCATTAGGATAAAAAAGATAAAACAAAGGTTCATTTAGTATTCCAACACAAAAAGAAAACATATTTTTCTTTCAATTATTTTTCTTACTCAGTACCATCAATGCTTTCACAAGAATTTTAATAAAATGTTATCAAATTCTGAAGATTTAGATGTGGCATAATAGCACTCAAATTAGTGAAAATAATCCAGATATACAATGGTATAAATAAGTACTCTTGGGTTGGCCTTGCACTGCTGAAATATGAGTATCTGAAGAAACAGTTATGTACATGCTTGTCAACAAGAAATATTAAAGCAAATCCTCATCCTCCTAACAATCTTTTTCTTAATGATTAGAAGAAAAGTATACTGTGAACTTTCTGTTTACAGCCTTTACTCATTACCCAATTATAATCCTCAAATTCCTCACACCACTAATTACAGATGGCAAATTAACATATTTCAGATATGATAGTCCTGTGTGCCAGAAGATTCCCTAACAGCAAAGATGACAGAAACTAAAAAGCAGTTATAATTATTTTCTTAGAGAATTCTTACTCCTTTCACTTCACTTTGAATGCAAACTCTTAAAATGCTTCGGGACCAACAGGAAATGAGTGGACAGATAATCATCTATAAAATTACTGAATCATGAAAACGTAAGACACCTGCTACAAATTATCTTTGTGTATAGCATGGAGTCTGTAAAGATTTTAGCCTATGCCTAACATTTTCAAGCCCTTCATAATAAGAACAACATGTGTGCTGAAAACATTCCAAGTACCTACAAATAGTTTTAAAGCTGTGATTAAAATTTTCGAATAGATTAGGCAGCAGGTCCAAAGAACTTACTTTAGAGCAAAAAATAAATAAGGAGAGAAGAATTTCTTTAGCTGTATTCTATATTACCTAATTCCTTATCTCTTTATTGATTCCTATATATTTAATACACAATTTATTACTTACATCTGTTTCAACATGTTTATGTAACGTGCTATGAGGTATACATTTCAGGTTAAGCTTCTTTTCAGGATTTTGAGCAGCAATGGTCAAGATAATTTTTCAGGCCAAAATTTTCTGAGGTTACTAATGACTTGGGACACCTAACATGAGCAACCTTAAAAATAAAATAGCTCTTGTTTTCTATAAACTATCACTTTTTGAAAGAGGGCAAGTTCGGTACTCAAAGTCATAATTTACTTTTAAAAGTCATTATTTACTCTTTATGGTCTGACAAAATATTATATGAAGGAGGTGGAACACATGAATCAACAGAAACATAGAACAATATGTTGTTGTTCAAGAGATTACAGTGTATTTCACCTTTGAAAGATGAAATGCCCACTCTTCATCCCAGAATTAACTCTGAAAACCAGAAATGGAATGTGAGACTTCTCAGAGCTATGGAACTGCAACACATGTCCCTCCTCCCCACCTTTGTAAACCATGCAGAAGTCCAGCATATAATCAAAAGAATTCTACATGAAGCCTCTCTGTCCAAGGCAACAAATCTGAGGCTGGAGATTCTCTAATTTCTGTGGGTGCACACTGACATTTTCAAGGGGAGACTGAGAGGTACAGAACACTGAGATGATCAAGCCCCTCCTGAAAACACGGTCAGAGCTGGCAGTCACTTTTCAGCCTCCCTGCCCTGTGACAATGCACTTACTACTGTGATTGAATGGGTTACTTCCTCTGCTGTAATACTGAAGGTTCAGGGGGTCAAATCTGATGGTGACAGTAGCCACCTAGCACACACAGGTTACAAAATACCATACTTGTATCTGCCTGCACAAACTTTCCCACCTTACCTTGGATCAAAACATCGTGACAGTGCTTACTAACTACTTATTGTGCACTCTTCATAGAACTGTTGCACTCAGGATGGATTGAGTGCACAAATTAAGATTTCACAGACAACCATAAATAAGCCTGCTAGAGGCCAAAAATTGCTTCAAGGGCTCAGCTGCTCTATATTTACTTGTACCAAAAATGAACAAATCATCCTAAATATGATTTTACAACCATCAAGTGTTTAAAATACTACCCCCAAGCTTCATGAAACCTTGGGTTTTCAGGTATAGACTTGCATACACTTTTGAAGGGATCATAGACAATTATACTATGTATAATTTTTATGAGTAATCTTCACATTATGTAAGATAGCCAGAGGCTGTGAAAACAGGTCCTGAGAAACCTGAAGATGCCCAAAAGTACGCTAGCCTTTTTGTGTTATTTTTTGCCTAAGGTATCCACTGTAGTCTCAAAATAACCTTGACTGTTTGCTTTATTATCTCTTTGGTCATTTACTGTCACTGAATGTATTTTCTTAGATTTGAGGAGTATCTAATAAATATCACAGCAGATAAACCTGCTTATTCAAAATTTTTAAAGAAGTAATAAAAATCTATACTTTTGATTAAAGCACTTTATTATCACTGTTGTTAAATTTTATGTTTCTGTGACCTTTCTTAATAAATGTAATTAACTTCAATGTCCCACTGGCTAATGGGTCTCATTAACTATTACACAGAAAAATACAGTGTAAGCATTTATCTCCAGAGTTGATGGAAAAAAGCAGGCAAAGCATCACTTCACTCCTATTTCCACCATTCTATACTATCTTTTCACAACATGAGCCCAGGTTTGCAAAACAGCTAGAGGCAACTTCCCCCAAGGATGTTCAGCTTTTTCTCAATGTCATATCTCTTTGGCTCAGATACCTTTTCTTTTCTATTAAGTACATGCTTAAGTATTTTCTGCCATGACCAAGTAAAGGCACATCTGAGCATTGACAGCTCGGCAACAGAATCAAGCAAAAACACTAAAACAGAACAGTCTGGCTCTAGGACCACATTCCAGCCAATGTCAAACACTGAGTGCATAGTTCTTAGGGAAAAAAAAAAAAAAACAACAAACCAACAAAACCCCAGAACCTCAAATCCAAAGAACTCTTTGGAAGTTCTTTCCTTCCTAAAAAACTTACTGTGTTGGGCTTCATATTGGGCACCATGGTGCTGTAGCTGCTGGCTGCGCCTGTAACAGCCCTCTCCAGCTTTCAGAGCCTGCTTGAACAGCTTCTCTGCTTCTACAATTGTTGTAGCCTCCTCTTCAGCTAAGAGAATATAAGCAGTGGCACACCTGCAAAAATATCAGAGGAAAAATCATGAGAAAGGTATGTGAAGTAAAAAGTTTACGAAGACATGCAGACTGGCAAGGATGTACCAAATACAGAGGCAAGGAAATTTTGTCCATGTATCTTTCTGATGAATAAATATTCTGTCAACAACACCACAACTCATTTTAAGATACTGTATCACTCAGCCCTTGAGTACAGCTACTGACAAACTGTCCCAGAAAGTAAAGCACTGTCTCACTAAGCCTACATCTTTAAAACTCCTTCTGGAAATCAAGACTAGTTTTATGCACTCTTTTTTTTTTTAATATAAACTGTATCCCTTACTATAATGATATGAAAAGAATGAATAGAATTGTAACACTTGCCACATAAAAAGAATGGATTATAAAAATAGTTGCAAAGATAAAACAAAAACAACAACAAAGAAAACCCAACCCAGACCAAGCAAAAACCAAAACAGCAATGTAGTCTTGTAGCAGAGCTGCACTGGAAGTGCTTTAGCAGGTTGAAGGAGGTGATCCTTCCCCTCCAGTCAGCCCTGATGAGGCCACATGTGGGTGTGCTGTATCCAGTTCTGGGCTCCCCAGTACAAGGGGGACATGGACATACAGCACAGAGTCCAATGAAGGGCCATGAAGGTGATAAGGGACTGGGGTATCTCACATGAGAAAAGGCTCAGAGAGCTGGGACTGTTCAGTCTGGAGAAGAAAAGGCTTTGGGGGGAATTTGTCGAAGTTTGTAAATACCTGCAGTGAGGGGGCAAAGAGGAGAGCGACAGGCTCTTTTTTAGTGGTTCCCAGTAACAGGACCAGAGGCAATGGGCACAAAATGAAACACAGGAGGTTCACCCTGAACCTCAGAAACTTTTTTTACTGTAAAGATGACTGGTACAAGCTGTCCAAGGAAGTTGTCAAGTCCCTCTCCTTGGAGACATTTAAAAGCCTGCTGGACATGGTCCAGTGCCATGCACTGTGGGTGGCACTGTTTGAAGGGAGGGCTTGGATACTGACCTGGAGAGATCCCTGCTAACATCAACCATTCTGTAATTCTGTGAAATGTGAGTAGGACAGCCTTATAGCTCACTTTTCCCTTTCATGAAGCATGTTAAATCACTACACAAGAAAAAATAATTCCTTCTCTTCTTCTGATGGAACACATGAAGGACAATCTGTAAAGCACCAGTTTATGGAATTCTAGAATGCAGCAATCTCAGTTCAGCAACCTAAGGGATTCCCTCTATGCATGTTAGCAACATTTATGCAGTTTGCCATACCAGTAAATCATCACAGCACTGAGTTTATAGTGGGACCTCAAAATACTACACTTCTCATTGAAAAAGTAAGTAACAGACTCAAGGACCAGAAGTCACAGCAAATTACATCATACTCTCTCATACTATAAAATGAGTATTTCAGAATGTGTTTATGAGTCTCTTCTTTCTTGCTTCTGTTCTTGATGACTGAGAAATCCAAAAGGGAACTCTCCATCCTGTAAATGCATATTTTATATGCTCATCAGGAGGTTAACTTAATTACCATTTTTCTATGCTGTTCCAAAGCCTGCTGACATCAATGGAAAGATTCCCATTGTCATCATGACCCTAAGGATCTTCTGGGTAGCTAGCACAACATGTAGCTGTGCTGTTTTCCTTTTATTGTAGGCTTTCCTTTGATAGGCCTGTAATTGTGGTTAAAAATTACTACAGCAAACCCCCTGCCTTAAAATATCATCAAATGGATTTTTAAAAGACAGAAAATAAATGTTAATGTTGTTGTCACTCACTCATTTAATTCCAAAGCTTCGTGTGCTGCAGAAATCCGGGCTTGAGGGTTTCTCTCTCTCCAGGCTTTTTGCATTACTATTCAATAAACAAAGGAGAAGGGAGAAATGCCAGTTATTACAGGATTAACAAGGAGAATCTACTGCACTGTAACAACAGAATTTATTGATCTCAGACTAACTCACTACAGAGCACTTCATATAGCTCAGTGATCACTCAAAAAGGTACATAACAAACAGGAACTTTTGTCCCAAATACTCAGTGTTTTTTCTTCTTTCATTTAATTAAACTTTTTTCCAGGAGAAAGTCTGGCTGAGAGATCAGGCTGTCTGCACTGCCAAGTATAGACGTGACAAGCAGTACTTCCTCGTGGTGTAGCAGATTCCACAGGGACAGTTGGGATTCTTATTCTAGCTCCTTACTGTGCTGTTTCTCTATGTGAGCACTAAATGGAAATAAATTCCAGGCTAATATTACCACCTCATAATTACACCACTGAGTTCAGAAAACAGGATTCATGTTTATCATGTGTCAAGAAAAGCACAGTGTGCTCCCCTTCGTAACTAAGCCTTCAGAATGGAGCACTCAACTGCTAGTATCTCTGCCTTCCTAACAGACTAAGATTTATCTCTTTAGAGGCAAACTCTAATGACTGAAATCATTGTTGTACATTTTTAGTAGAATCAAAGTCTGCACAACACAGGCTTAACACAAGTAAAGCTGCTTATACAAATTCAGTTGGAAATGTGCTGTTCCCATTTTTTACAGAGCTTATAACTACATCAGGGAATCAGACACAGGTCTCAAATTTTACATCAGCTCTCTCTCTTCTGTCAGGGTAGACTAAATGGAACCTGAATAATGTAACTCAACCTACTACACTGCAGCTGGAGGCAAATTAAGCTATATATGTTCGAAGCCACTGCAAGAAAGAGGAGGAAAAGTAACAAGCTTTTACACTTTTAAATGGTACCTTGAATGACTCCAGCAACACAGCAGAACAACACAGCAACATAAATTAGATCGTTTACATATACAGACACTTGTTCAGACCTAGAATTCTATAAATTCAACAACAATGGTTTCTCAGCATGATCAAACTTTTGCCTTTTCTTATCTACACAAAGAACTGATGTCTCGCTGCATTTTTCTTGCATCAGTTTAAATCAGCCATTAATCTGTTAGCAAAAGCATTTGTTCACGAGGTCTCTTACTAGCATCTGCAGGCCGTAAGTGATCTGTGTCACACGTAAAGAATGTCTGATGGTCCTGCGCTGAAAGATTCATATCGTAGTAAGTCAGAGGTTCTCTCCCTGTTACCCAGGTGTACCTGCAAACATGCCAACAAGGAGACATTCTGGTTAATGAGGTCACACTTGGCAACACGAGTCCAGAAAAGAATCCTAGACCTTTGAGATGGGCATAGCCAAATAAATTCACCTGGCCAATCTTCTAACCAACAGACATTGCATTTCACTGTACTGTGATGGAGCAATGGTAGCTGAGCCTAAGCTAATGAGGACGTTGAAAAGAACACACTGCAACTTGGTCACACATATATTCAAACATTAGGACTCCATGAAACCTATCTGGAACTCATCAGGTTTTTTGCTATAGTGGATTTGAACAGAAAT
Organism: Phainopepla nitens; assembly: GCA_013400175.1. Lineage (NCBI taxonomy): Eukaryota > Metazoa > Chordata > Aves > Passeriformes > Bombycillidae > Phainopepla > Phainopepla nitens. Next base: position 154,992 of record VXBQ01011391.1, on the reverse strand, counting down.
GCTGCATCAACACCAGGTACAACACACTTAGGTTACCCCATCTTTTTTTATAAGGTTGCCAAAAATTGGAGAAATAACAAATATTAGAGAAATAAGAAAGTGTATCAGCATGAATTTAAATTCCTTTTAGTTCAGAAATGTTTGATGAATTACAGAAAAACCTGACATGAGTGCATGTATCCACAGTGCATTTTGGTTTTCCACCTCTTAAGTTAGCTTAATGGAAAAGAACAGTTAAGCTTCTTAAGCCAGCACTATGCCTGAAAACTGTAATTTCGTAGCACCTACCGATTATATTCAGCTCCTCTGAACAGATTTAAAGGATTTCGCCAGACTTTGCATTCTGTAAGAAGCAGACACACATAATGAATCTCTCCCAAACTACAATGGTACTTGAGGTTTATCAAAAACATCAGTTACCACACAATGAGCCTTATCAAATGACTTATTTTTTATAGATGCAAATGCAAAAACCCACCAAGAGCACTGAGATGAAGGTAATCAGACTGTTCTTCCTTTCTTAAATAATAATTTAATTATAAATTAGTGTCAACAAATGCAATCGTTCCAGACAAATAACCACTAACAAAGCCCCAAATGCCACATGAAGAGATAATACTGATTAGTTCCAGGACTCACATTCACCATAATGCAGAACTGAAGAGGGATCACACTGGGTTACTGCACTAAAAAACAGCAATTAACTCGGTCCCCATGGACTTGTTATTTCTCCAGAAAAACATCATTGTCCAGTTAATGCTGTAAATCACTGTGAAGCTCAGCTACAGTTGCCAAATTTAATTCCTCCTCAGTTTGTGAAGTAAAAATCCATGGAAACCTCTGCTGATCTTACTTAAGATAGAAGCAGATGATGAAATTGATTGGCAGAGAGAAGTTGATTGCATTGCAAAGGTTTCAGGATATTAAAAACATTTTATAAATTTCCCTCAGGGGAAAAATTGTGGATTTTTAACACTGCAAGAAGTAAGAGATATGGAAATCAACACTGCAATTTAAAGCAAAAATTTGAAAAATATAATCAAATTGTACAGCCTCCGAAACAGTGAGATCTTGATTCTGGCTTTTCCTTCAATTTAACACCAGATTTATTCTTTTAATTTCAACAAAGACAATTCACTCCAGTGAAGGTGAGACCAGAAAAAACCCCACTATTTGCAGAAAGACTCGTTGAGAGGCAGCATGTCATCCCATCTCAGATCTGCTACTGGATGACCCCTCCCATGGTGCTCTGCAAAAACTCATCAGTAGCACTGGCCCTCCAGCATTTCACCAGGTGCTTTCCACTAAAAACGTTAACCAGCACATTTCTTCCTATGAATTTTTAGTGACATCATTTCTAAAGAGATCAAACCAACAGTTTTCTGGTAGAATACTGAGTCAGAAGGGCAACAATATGGTAACAATATGCCTGTTCTCCTTGAAAAAGAAGTACTGAACAGCAAGTCAAGTGCTCCTCTTTTCTCATGGACATAGCTCCCACATCTGACTATGAGGCTACAGTGGCATGGACAGAAAGCATTTTACATAAATTATCTGCAGTAACAGAAGGACACCCTCAGCAACACAGACACTAATCAAGTGGAAAAGGAGGTGGGCCCTCACTTTGCTGTCTACCCAGCATGGAACAGACACAGGAACAAGTAGACTTCAGGGAAGAGTCTATCTTCCAAGTATTGCCATTTCAGCAGGCAGTTAATATTAGACAGTTCCACTGGTTTACTCAGCAGAAGTGCTTGACTGACATTCAGCTACTCTGTTGTGCAGCCAGAGTACAGCTGGCTGACAAGCTTCAATCTGAGAGTTTTTACATAATATGACTTTCAAACCATTGTAAATATTATACCAATATCAGACTTCTCAGTTCCAGAGGTGTAATTCTATGTCTTGACCTACTCTGTTTGCAGCCAATGAGATTTGGTAACAACTATGTGATTGCAGTGACACTTTTTGTTCATCTTACTCGAATTCAAGTTGTTACGCTTTATCCAAAGTATGAAATATTTTGACACTGTAGGAGGGAAAGGTTGAACTGGGGAACAAAAAGGGGAGGTAAAGAAGGCCTTTTATTACCACCTGCATGCCCTGGGGATGTTCTGGCATCTGTGTGGCTAGTTAAACATGGTGTTCTCTTGTTCTTTTTGTCTCGGTATCTGCTGACACCATGGTCTTAGTACAACATCATTCCTCTTACCTTTCTAAAGACAAAGGTATCTACTGCAACATTCTACCATAGTCAAACATCTACACAGGAACACATGGTGAGCCAAGAAAAAGGCATCTCCATCTCGTTGGATAGCAAAAAAAAATCCCAGCGTTAATGCATGGTAAACCAAAAAGGTTGCCTTTTCTGCCACATTACAAGCCATTAACATAACTATGTCCTTATTTAAACCTCTCAGAGACTTTCTAATGATCACTTTTTGAGCACTGATGCCTTCCTGAAGGCACAAATAACAGGCTATCCACATAGCCATGCTGTCCAGAGACACCAAGAGTCCCAGTTCAGTGTCAGTGCAATAAAAGCAAACACACTCTTTGACTGTTTCTTTTATATCAGAGAAGTCAAGATGCTTGTGTGAACCTCATCAGTCAAAATACTGTGCCTTCTGCTTTAAAATGACAAGTCATTTCAGAGGTGCTGAAGTGTCACTGAGCACACTGATGAGTGCACACAGGTGTTTCCAAGCCATCCCATACTTTCTGCCAGTTCACCCAACTCTAATATCCTGCACCATACAGTGCTGCTATTCACAGCCTCTCTTCAGAGGAGAATGACAACAGCTGAATTTGCTCTGCTATATGGAGGCTTCCTTAAGTAGACTTACTAAGTAAATAACAAGGTTTTGCGAGGCCATCTATATCATTTAACATGTAAGTTCAGAGCTAATTTTTGTTTGTTTTCTGTTTTCATGCACACTGAGGAATAGAGATAAAATCTGCCAGGTACAGATATAGGCAGCTCAGCTGTGGAATAATGTTTTCTCCATAAGTGAATATTTTTCTTTTCATTCCCTTTTTTTCACTCGTAAATTCTGATATATTCTAAAAGCCTGTAAATGAAATAAATTTAATAAAAATGTAGTTGATTCTAGGGCCACATCCCTAATTAATTTCCAATGTTAAGATTATGGCCTGTAAGCCAAGCTAGGACAGAGACAGTTAGGCTTCGTTCTATAGAGGAGGAACACAAATCCAGATGCTTCTGCCCTGACTTTAACAGTGAGTAGCTCCCACTCAAGCCAGAAGCAACAGCATACCAGCATTTTCATCACTCATGGGCTAATTTTTCAATTCATTCTCCCTAGGCAGCTAAGTCACCCAAGTAGGGAGACAGGGTGCAGCTCCTTTAGTCCACAAATTTCAGCGCTTGGGGGGCTGATTCATTTTAGGCAGGCTGGCCTGTCTCTCAGAGGAAGCACTGCCCAGGCAACAAGGCACCTGACTCAAAGTGCCTCAGGCTTGAATGACTTAGGGTCAGACACCTTCACTCCTTGCACTGAAACTTGTAGGAGCTGTGAATGCCCAGGAGCTTGTAAAAATCAGGCCACAAGTGCCTGAAATCATGCCTCCTAAACTGGAGGGCTTTTAAAAAAGCCTGACTATGTTAGGGCTTGCCCGAACTCACAAACCAAATCCGTATCAGAGTCAGGAACACAGCAAGCCCTTAAACTGTTAGAAATCACTACGCTTCCACTTACTAAAGTGAAATCTAAATGTTGTTCACATACTACTTACATTATCTAAAAAATGAAGTGATGCAAAACCAGATTAACATTTCTGACTTCTTTATCTGAGTTTTTTTTTTTAACAACTTGGCTATTACTTAAAATTATTTCAGTAAAAAGAGGACCTGTCTTTGGAATCGCAGAATCAGACAACTGGTTGATCTGGAAGGGACTACAGTGGGTCACCTCATCCAACCTTCCCTGCTCAAACAGGGCACATGGCACAGGATTGCATCCAGACAGTGCTAGAATACCTCCAAGGAGGGAGACTCCACAGCCTTTCTGGGCAACCTGTTCCAGTGCCTGGCCACCTGCACAGTAAAGAAGTTCTTCCTCATATTCAGGTGGAATTTCCTGTGCATCAGGTTCTGCCCACTGTCTCTCGTCCTATTGCTTGGCATGCCTGAGCTCCATCCCTGTGACACCCTCTCTTCAGACAGACATTGACGAAGTCTCAGTGGTCTCTTCCTGAGGCTGAACAAGCCCAGCTCCCTCAGCCTTTCCTCCTAAGAGACGCTCCAGCCCCTTAAACATCTCTGCAGCCCCTCCGCCGCACAAAGGATACTGCAGAAAGGGCACGTGCAATTTTGCAGGGCTTTCACAACAAGGAGAAAGCAAACGCATTAACCGCGCAGCCTGAGCAAAACACACGGCGTTTATCGGGAAGGATGCAATTTCTGGGCGGCTCTGCGTTCTCGCGGCGCGGGGCCCGCAGGCTCACCTGAGACGCTCTGGCGGTTCGAGTCCGCGTCCCCGCCCGCGGCGCTGGCGGCGCTGGGCGCGCTGCTGTCCACCCCGCCCAGCAGGGGGCGCAGGTGGCTCACCGAGACCTGCTCGATGAAGGAGGTGCCGTACTTGCGGAAGTACCACCACTCGAAGATCTGCAAGGCACACACGCCGTCAGGGCCGCCGGCCTCCGCCCCCGCCCGCCCCTCCGCCCGCTCCCGCCCCTCCGCCCGACAAGCGAGGGGCGGCTCCGGCCCCCCCGGGGGCCCGCCGCGCCCTCCCCGCGTCATCCCTGCCCGAGCACACGGAGAAGGTCAACGTGACCCAAGCTGAGGTGGAAAATCTCAAATCTTGTCAACGCAATTATTATTTTTTTTTTCAAATAACCTCAATGACTTCAAATTATTTCAGCTGTTGGGGCTCTTTCTTTAAATCGACTTCCAGAACATCCCCTCCACCCCCGCAACAGCCCATTCGGCCCGGTACCAGCCACGCCGACGGGGTGCTGCAGGCAGGGTGAACCCGCCTCGCCTCGCCTCAGCTCCCTCTGCAGCCCAGGGAATGCGAGGAAAAGCAGGTTTGCTTGTTTCCCCAGTAAATGCTTCCAAAGATATTCACCGAGTTTGACTTAATAAAGTTTAAAATACCGAACAAACTCCAGGAAGCTGAATCCTGATCCTTTTAGGATTTCTTTCCCCCTAGCTAAACTGTGTGTTATTTTGTTTGGCTGACTTGGGCCGACTCAGAAATAGTTTTATTTTCAGGCATTTGGTTGAGCTAGCAAATCAGAAAAAATATATTATTTACAGAAGTCTCCTTGGAAAATAATTTCACAGTCTAAGAGAACACCTTGTAATTGAAATTATACATAGAAACATATATCTGTGGTATTTTCACCAAAAAATATATTAGTAAGAATACTCAGTAAGAATACACATATTTCAGGAAACCACATAAACCTGGAAATGAAGACTATTTCATATAAACATGGAAAAGGTTTAGACTGTAAAAATTACACGTGAAGAAACACATGCTTATAATGAATAGGTAAGCTGCACTTGAATCGTCACCCAAATATCTACATACCACAGGAAACAGAAGCAAATCTAAGGAGTTTTGAGAATTTTGGCAGGACTTTACAATACCGATTGCACTAAAAACTGGGAACGAACAGTCTCTGCCCTTTCCATTTTCCTTGGTATCTCCATGTGTTACACCAGTACTGAAAGCTTTAATAAAATCTCTTCCCACTAGGCACAATCAACAATAAGGGAAAGGATTGTGTGCACATCTGTGTCACCATCAGTGTGCTGTTGGGTCAGACAAGACATACTTTTTATCCCACCTCCTTTAAAGGAGGGGGAAATAAATTTTCTGACATAGAAGGAAAATGTTCCTCTCCAAACGATGCTCCCAATGCACTCTGCACTGGGGCTTCCCCTAAATTCAAAAAGTGTTATTAAAGCATCTAGAGGATTCATATGGAAGGACTCTATCTGCGGAGGAGTGAAAGGGAATGAAGCTGGTGGCTACTTAAGATGAGTTCACACAAGATTGTGTGGCAGCTCTGGAGATCTCTCCCCAAAACAATCTAATGGTGTTTCTGGGAGACATCAACAAGGAAGAATGGAGCAGCCTGATGGGGAGAAGATACAAGGATTATGTGAATATACAGCATTTGGGAAGATAAACAGATGGTCACAGAGAAACCAGAGCATTAACATATTCAGATTCTTGTGAACTCTCTCTCTCTCCAGTCACCAAAACCCCAGAAACCTGGACAGTTCCTCCTTACACAGACTCTGAGGTGCATTTGTCACTGTTCTGGTTCCACTGGCATGTGCCTGCAACAGCAGCCAGGTGGGAATGCCAAGTGCCAAGGACAGAGTGCTGATGCAGTGTCACTGAACACTTGTTCCACACTGCTGATAGGCTTCCCCCTGGCATGCATCACTGCCTCTGAATGCTGGAGATGGTGGACAGGGAGCTGGCACAGGTGTGTCAGCTTTGGTTTTAGCTGTTCTCATGCTCTGAGGCACACCACACTTTTTAAAGGGGTTGAAGTTTATATCTTATTATTTAAGAGAGCACCATAAGCATGTGGCTGACCATAAGAGAAAGGCTATGCCATTAAGATACAGTCACAGATCTGCTGTAAACATCTCTTTCTGTTCTGTCTTTGAAAACCTTGGAACAAATCAAGTCACAAAAGCCACAGTTCTACCTGTCCAAAGTCTCAGAGGCAGAGGGCGTTAGGAATGAAAGATTAGAGTCTTGCACTGAGGTAAGGGACAGACACGCAGTAAGGATTTCACTATAGCCAAAGTCAGGGACTAAAGTACAGCTGCCAGCCTGGCCGTGCAAAACTCAGACTGTATCTGACACGATTTGTACTTTCTGTAAGAGAGGGAAAAAAAGGGTTTTGCAAAATGTGCTAAAAAATTCCTGCTCATTATTTCAATCATGATCAGCTTTTGGATTAGGTCAGTAAAACCCAGAGAGGGAGTGAGCAGCACAAAAGCGCACTTGAGCCCACTTGTCTTGCACAAATGTATACCAGCTGGAAAGCTGTCACACTGAATTTCAATGAAACTGAGGAGACAATCACAAAGAATGTACATATATATAAATGTAGTCTCTGCTACAGTTCAGCTGAGTGACAGAAACTTGCTCAAACATGTGACACAGCTGTAAATCTGCCTCCTTAGACTTACAAATACATTAATTGTTTTTAAAAATAGCATTAGCATTAAAGCTCATAAATTGTTTAAGGCATCTTTGAAAAATATTTGCTATGTTGAGAGAATCCAATGCCAGAAAACATCAGCTAGATCTCAAATCTATACAGTCTCTTAGAAATTAGAGCCATAAATCATCATCATCATGAGCCTTTACTTGGGAGTGATTTGTTCAGCATGTATGAGGAGGTAATCTGTAATTTGGTACTTAAGTCAAAACAATAAATTCTCTTTAGAGATTTTCTGCATCTTTCTTAGTGTCATCTGGTTTAAAACTTGATGTCTATAAATCAAATCTGACTTCTAACTGCATCATCCAGTTTGAAAGCCATGTGAAGTCAACAATCTTTTTGACAGCTCAGCAGATGAGAGATCATCTGATAGAATAAATTACCATAAGGATTAATTACCCATGGACAGAGATCTGAAGTAGAGAGGAAATTAATCAGCAAGGTAATTTCTGCACCACTTCTGAAAGGAAAAGCCACCTCATTTCTGTCACATACACACAGTGGGAGGGGAGCTCATCTTCAGAGATCTCTCCTTCACAGCAGTGGCAAACTTCTTGGGGGTCTTTCTAGTTGGTGCCTGTGCTTTCAAATTGAAACAGGGTGAAACATCTCCAAACCCCCAAGGGATTTTTGGGAACATAATGTTCACAAGGGCCAAGTTAAAACCCTGTTCTAAACATTTCCAGCTTTGTGTGTTAAGAAATGCAAATTAGAATTTTTATTTTTTAATCTGGTATAGGTATTGCTTAATATAAGAGTATTTGATTTTGGAAATGTTGTCTTCTTAATGCACTTCTCTTCCCCTGTGTAATGTAAATGTTACGGTCATCGTCTTTCTTATCTCTGCTCTTACATACAAATAAGCCCACATAATTTTATCTCTGCAGCAATGAATCTGTTCTGCACCAACTGGCTATCAGATCTGATCTTCCTGCACAGTTTTTCAGAACAGATATTCCATTATATATGCATCAATTCACAAGGGATGGTTTTGGTGGTGGTTCTCACTGGACCAAGGAGCAATGTCTTTCAATGATTTGAATTATGCTTTTCTGTTTCCCGTATCTCAGATGGGCATCCTCTCTTAGAGCAAACACTGTCATTCCCTCCTATTGTATGTGTGTGGAGTCTTCAACAGAAGCAGTAAAGGATTTCATATGCCAGCAACTTCCACAGCTCGGATTTCTCTTTCAGCCTTGTAACGAGACTTTCAAGTTTCAGAGGGGTAGATCTGGAGTACTCTTCAACCAATCTAATGGATTTAAAGGAAACTTACTCTCTGGAGAACAGCACAGTGATAGCAAGACTTGATTCCATAGTTAAGCCTATTTTATAAATAGAAGGGACCACAGCACAGGTTTGGCTCAAGTAATCCATGCTGTTTGTTTGCTAGCACACTACCTTGCCTGTGTCAACTCTCCCAGGCAATGACTGCAAATGTTCTAAGTATATTACATCCCAGGAGCTGTTTCCAGTAGACAGTACCGAAAAAGTCGTCCATGTTTTGGGAGGCAAGAGTGTTTATCCACATGAACATGATTATACAATGCTACTTGCCTTCCAACAAAGCAAGCTGCTGGTCTGTTTTATTCAGCTGTTAGGGGTAGCCAGTGACTTCAGGAGATCCTCCAGTCCTGCCCACCTAGGATCTAGGAAACAGCATGCCTCTGACCATGCTGAGTGTCCTTAATGACAGCTATGAAGGATAAGCACCCCCATTCCTTCTGGATTAAATACATCCACTCAGCATCCTCTTAATCTCTGCTCCTGGTTATTGAACCCCCATTTGTCTAATCTCAGAGAGTCAGCAGGAGAACATACATGCAGTGCTAGTGGGCAGTGTATTCAAAATAAATAGCTATTTAATTCATCCACCTCTGGAAATACAGAAATGCAAAAGAAAATAATATATTGCCTGGACTAAGTGTATTACTTCTCTCAACACTGTGTAGACCCCACCTAGTTACGATAGCATTTTCTTGTCTGTGGAGCCTGCCTTCCAACAGATCCTTCCTCTCTCATCTGCTCCTTGGCAAGGGTTTCCAGTTTCTTAGGAACTCCCTACAACGATTATGCCCTTCCTGACCTGTGAGCCTTTTCTGAGCAGAGTAGAAACTTTTGAATGGTTACCATGTACTACTTTTCAGCCCTCGAAGACTGTCCCTGCACAACTGTCAGACTTTCACAGAGTCCGTGGCAGCACCCAGAACACAGTCACCTTTCTGCCCCTCCAGACTACACAAAGACTACCTTTCTGCCCTCTAGCAGACTACACAAACGTAGTGAAACATGCAGAAGATCAATTAGTATCTACATAAAATACTACAGTTTGCAGTGCAAGTGCCTCACATGTTTGTTGAGCAACTTTGGTGATAACTCTATGTTAAATATGTGGCTTTATTTAGAGATCTCAGTGGCATTTACATAGTTCTGTTTCACAGCATTTACTGGATGTCAGGTGTGTTTCATGACAGTTTTATTACCCTACCTGTGGAAAAGCTCAGCCTCCCAGACATCTAATACAATGCAGCTCATTGTATTCTGTGAGACAGCACACTGCATTTTACTGGATTAAAAGTAACTGTGGTGGAACCAAGTTTCCAACGCAGTATTTCTAATGCAATGGTGGACTAAATCTTGTTCTTATTTTTGATGCCTACAACAGTGCATGGATCAAGGGAACATATGCTAAACTGCTACTTTCTAACTATGTGCAGTAGTCAAGTAATTGTTAGGGAAAATGCTTGATATAGAAAAGTATTTTCTGTACAGTGCTGACCTATAAGAAAAAAGGTCTGAAATCCTTGCTTCAGTTAAGTCACATTGCCTACAGCAAGGCCAGAATTTTACTTAACGAATTAAATCAAAGTAAGACAGGAGTGCAGTGTTTTGCAAAGGAGTAACATAGTATTCAATTGCCCGAAGCTGAACTTTTCAGTCATTGTTTTATGACCTGAACATGAGTTAGGAAAAGCAATCATTTTCCCATCAGTTACCACACTTATTAAATGATGGAATTTTCCATTATTTCATAATGTGCAGTGCTGTGATTTCTCCTCTGATTAGGAACTGGAGCCAACTGATAATGGAAAGAAATCTGCCAGTCCATATGGTGGAAAATTTCAAGCAATAATAGTACATCTAGTCTAAAAAGTACCCTAGTGATGTAGATTTGACAAAAGAATATTTATTTTATAAAAAAACTTCAGTTTATTCCACTAACAGGACTATGAATCCTTCAGAACTGATGATGCTGTGTAGTCTGAAATAAGTGTGTGGCAATGCAGGCAATTCACCACGTTACTGGTCATGGTAAACAGCATGTAAAACTGGGCCACTAGGAAGCAGCAAGATTAAGAAATATTTAATCTGAAGCACACTTTGGCTAATGACAGGTTAGCACTACCTCACTAGAACTTAATCAGCTGTCTTTTCTGATGCATGATCCATTCAACTTGCAGTTTCTTCTTTCCATGACCATATCTGCTTAGTTCTTTTTCTATTATCAAATTTACAGAAAACATGTTCCTCTCAGCAGAGGCACTGGTCCCACGATCTGTTCCTGGCTGTTACCTGTCTGGCCTACATACCTTTTTCACATTTAGGAAAGTGCCATATGAACAGCAAAAAACTAATGGCAGTAGTGAAGATCGAAAAAAGAAAAAAAAAAAAAGGCTTTCAGTCTGATTTCTGTGTCTACACCTCCATCACCTCACTGTTTCTTCAACTTATTCATAGTGGACTTTCTCATGCAATACTAAGGGATTTCTTTAGATTAAGGCTCAATCTGATTTCTTTGTGAAAGGTTTATATCGGTGTCCTTTTGCCCCTTCTCCATATCATCAGCATTCTTCTTGCCACTTCCTTCCTGTACTTCCCATTAAAGTACAGCACTTCTTGCTCAGAAGTCGCCTGCTGAGCTCATTCCTCAGAAATTGCCTTTGTGACTACAGTATAAAATGTACCTACATTCGCAATGATGAATTTAGTTCCACATAAATTACTCTTCAAAGTTTTTATTCCTGTTGGATTCTGTAATGTAATTCAATAGGGCAAAAAATAAACTGTCTTTGTCTTGCCACCTCCTCCTACTGTCTTCGCCCTGTAGCAACAAATACAGAACTGTGTCTGTGAAACCCATGTCATTTCTCTCAGTCCTTCTCATCTTGGTGGTGGGGCCCAGCATTTTCTTCTTTCTGAGTGACAGTGCTGAATGTAACATTGTTTTCCCCCTGTGCATTTCAGTGAGCTCTGCTGAGCTGAATCCAAGTCTTATAGGTCTGGCTCTTGCTCATATTCTGAAAGTTCTGTTGCTCTCTCTGGAGCTCCGTAGTGTGCTTTGGGGCTCAATCCATACAAGACTGATGAATGTCCCAGGTGCAGACATTAGGTAATTGCCTTCTGCTATGAGAAAACTCAGAGCAAGGTACAGCAGCAGTGCACCTGCTGCTTTATACGTGAAATCATCTAAATGATGAGAGTCTCAGAGGCATTAAATAGTCGAGGGTGCCATTTGTTTATCTACATCAGCTATAGGCAATGTGGAAGTGAGAGGTGCAGATTTCCCAAACCAAACTGATAGTGTTCACTTAGGATCCTAGTATCTTTCAGGTTTCTCTGAGATGAGTAAATCTGTGGTGATGTGAACCAGCCTCTACCATGTTTTTCTCTCCTCTTTCCACTTATCACTACAATAGCTTACACTTGGTCTCACTCATCCCCCAGTTACATGCCTAGTTTGGTGTGGTGAGGGAGGGTCTATAGCTTGTATCTAGCAGATTTTAAAAGCATACAACTTGAATGAACAAGACTAAAACAAAGGCAACCGTTCCCTGAGGGCCACAAGTGGAGAGGGAGGGGCTGATCTCTTCTGGCTGTCTAGAGACAAATCACATGGGAATGTCCAAAGCTGTGACAGGGGAGGATCAGACTGCACATTAGGAAGAGTATCTTTACTGAGAAAGTGGTCAAACCCTGGAAGAGGATTCCTTGAGAGGTGGTGGATGCCCCAAGCCTGTCAGTGCTTCAGAGGCATTTGCAGAATGCCCTCAATAACATGTTTTAACTTTTGGTCAGCCCTGAAGCCATCAGGCAGCTGGATCATTCTGTTCTGTTCTGTGTTGTGCTATACCATTCATTTGTGTAAGCAGTAAGCCAACTCTCAGCAGCAAGGAAACAAGAACAGACCACATACAATAATATATATATGTACACCCTTTTATTTGTTATATTTTTAATCTCCCCTTGTTTCTGTGAAGATATTTAATAAAATTCAGAGCAAATGCTCTGCTTTGGACTCCTGCATTGTCATAGTATTATGATTCACTCCACTGCATCAATCTGCATAAAGAAGCCCTCAATATGGGAGGAGGGTTTTTTTAAATGGTTTAGAAATACAGACATTTAAGCAAACAGGCAGATATGTACTGGGAAAGATTCTAGAAGTAAAGATCTGAAATAATTATCCCTTGAAATCCTGGCACCAGAACTGGTGTTCCTCCAGTAGATCCTGCTGTATCTGTCTGAAAGGACTATACTAAGCTGAGATAGTTGGTGCCTTTCCTCTTCTTCCTTTTATTGGCCTTTTTCATTTCTGTAGTACTTGTCAAGAAAAGCACTTAATGTGCAAACACTCGTTAAGAATTACTGTAGGGTTGTTAGTGAGTTACATTGTTCTTCAAGACTTTTTTCTTCAAAGATACAGCAGTGAAACTTTTTTTTCCCTTTTTCATTCCAAAGAAAGAGACGTACAAATAAAGACAAATTTTATGTGCTGCAGAACTGTAAGTTTACAGAAGAAAAAAGATACTTATTAATCCGCATGAAACCCCAAATACAATTCTGGATATCAAAATCATATTCTAAAGTGATATTAATAGATGTAGTACTTACCAAAATAAGTCCTGAGATTAACGAGGATGTGCCTGTCAGGGCAACATAGAACTTGGGAGTTAATGTGTTCAAAAACATACTCACTGAAAAAGAAAAGAGAGGAAACCATGAGTACAAGAGCAGGACATGTTCTCCACGTGTCCCTTCCTCCTCCCAACTGCAGGTAAGTTATTACCTTAGCTTTGATAAAAAAGATAGTTAAAATAACATCCTGTTCCATCTGCCTAACGTGATAAAGTAGAGCATTAGACTGCCACATGCAGAATTTTGTTTTCACAATGAAGTCAATCACAAGGCATTGGAAAACAGTTGCACACATGCTGAGACTTTCCTATTTCAGTCAGTGCTCCACTGACACAGAGTTTAGGATTCCCCATGATATATGGAAAACATATGCACCTTTGCTACTCCACTGCAGTTAGAAATGCTCTAAGTCTATCTCAATGTCCTGCATTCAAAATTGTCTCAATGTTCTGTAGATCTTGATGAAGTTTTTCTAAGCTTCTTACTTCTCAGTACCTTGGTTCTCCACTTACAAAGCAGAAGATAATGGCATTTTCCTAATTCATTCTACTGCTCCAAAGCTGGTGAACCAGTCAGTATGACAACAGTAAATAAGTGATTAGAAAAAGACCTAACAAGCTTTTTGCTAGTAAGGGGTGAAAATTATGATACTTGTCCAGATTATCTGAAATCTTGGGCAGAAGTGAAGTCAAATGAGCAATTCCATCTGTATGGGCTTCTGGAAATCCAAAGGGCTTTTCTAGTCATATCCCATCTTAAAAGCTGCTGAGGAAATAATCAGATAGTCATGCTCATCTCTCATAGAAAATCCCTAGGGCTGGCCTTAAGAGAAGAAAATAATTCTAGGTTTCTGGTGACTCTACAGAAGCTACTAGAGAGAAATGGGGTTCTAATAAATTCTAAATGTTTAAAGAAAGCACAACTTTCCATCACTTCCATCTTCCACAAATGAAAATGTTCCCTATTAAACCACATAAAGGGTTAGAATACCTTCTATAAACAACCCCACTGGTCTCAACCTTAACCAGTGCCAAAGAATTTCTCATACATATATACATTTATGTATAAATATACATATACATATTTGTATATGTACATGTATCCAGGACTAGGGAGGGAACTGACAATAGTTCAGCAGGTAAATTTAAAGGGTTTGTAGCAGAGTGCTAGTCATTAAAAAACATTCATAAAAGACCAGGATATGTATGTGTGAAGCCCTCAGATAATTTTGTTACTTCTCTTTAGAAATAACATCTAGCAGAAATTAAATAACATGAAGCCAAAAAATGAAGAGGAGACAACAATAGCAAAATACAAACCATCAAACATATGATTCACTTTCCATGACCAGTAAAAAAAAAAATTGTTTTCCAGAAATGCATCACTAAAACAGATTAAAGCCCTGCAATTCAGCTGCTTTGTTCAGATTTTGGCTGCTTATTTTCTGTGGGTTTTTTTGTTCTTGAAGAAGCTGTAAACGTTCAAATGGAACTGTCCTTTCCTAGTCTGCTGAGTGGCATTAAGCACCAAGCTGATACAGTAAAGAATAAATCTGGTGTTTTTTTATGCCATTGTACATTTTCTTTCCCAAATGCGGTGGATGTGATTTTTGGCTAGTGTAAATCAGCTTTGCATCCTCAAAACTGCTGTGTGCAACACAGCTACACTGTTTCAATCCTTTCTGCTTTCCCTTCCCTTTCCTTTCCCCTTCATTCTTAGGTGTAATAAAAGCAGACTTTGAAATAGTAGTCCCTGCTTTCTTCAGCCACAGCACCTGCTAAATAGGAAGAGGAATGGAGACTGAAATAGCTTTGGCTTCATCAACCATCCTGAATCTTTTAGAAGAAACATTCCTCATTTTGGAATGCAAATGTAAACCAGAGACATACTCAAACTATGTCACTGGGGAAATTTCAGACTGCCAGTGAAACTGCTTCCTTTGCTTAGGTCAGGATATAGATGCCTTTGTTCCACCTTGTAACACAGTGCTACTGCAGTGCCAACGATAACATGAAAAGCAAGGCAGCAAGAAACTTTACAGAGGAGCTTTCTCTTCCACTCTCCCACCACAGCTTATGGAATACTGGAATTTTTTTCTGTTAAAATTTCCCATTACCGTGGAGGTAATTTGATTTCTGAAGCTGTGAGCCATCTAAATCTACGGTGAGGATTCCACATGAGCATACCCATGGAATACAGATATAGTCTCTTTGCTTTAAATATTATTACTGACTCCCATCCATTAAAATTGTTTTGGGAAATACATCCCTACGTGGAAGAGCCCTCTCAACAAATTAGCTCTATGGAGCTCCACAGTGGTGTAGACTGAATAAGTCTCAGAGGAAATGCCATTAGCTTTCCTCTGTCACCACTCTTTTACAAGCAATATATACTAGTTTATAGAGGAACTCTCAGATGTCAGTGGAGAATAGATTTTATTTATCTATAATTTCCACAAGTGTTACTGCTTTCTTCTTGGCCTGCACATATGTCGGTGCTCCTTTATCCTCCTTACTGTACCCTGCTCCAATTCTTCTCTTTTACAGCTTAGTCACAGGAACTGGCAAGGTGAACAGATATGATAGTGGATGCTTTTAGGTTTTATGGGCCAGACTCCCAGATAACTGAAATAACTCAGCAGATTTGATACATGTGCACTCAATGACCAGAGCTGTTTACGTGGACTGTATCTCTAATCCTTGGGCCATTCTTTTTCCCACTCATTAAATAATCTTCTGCTTCATTATGAAAAGTATCACCTTTAGCCAATTATTAGCTATTCTCCCAGTTCCTTTGTCTCCGTAATATTATTAACAGAAGGAAATATTTCCTAATAAGATACATATCTCCAAAACAGTAAAACTAAACATGTGTGATCCAACTATTTTTATTCTGAAGTCAATGAGAATTCAATCATTGTTTCAAGGGGAAACTACATCAAGGCCTAGTTCTCATAATAATTAATCTCAAGAGTAAAAAATCAATCCACTTTTGCATTGTGATATATACCACTATCCAAAAGGTATCATTTCTTTACAGTCAGCATTCAGACACTGAAGAAATTACTATCAAATCCAGTATCTCCATCCCCCAGTGGAATCAGGGCTCCTGAGTGTGTTGCAGTAAACCAGAACCATTAGATAATGCTGCCTGTCCATCTGCCTAAATTTGGATAGCAGTCTTTTTCTCCTGTGTTTCCATTTGATGATGCAGCAGGATTGAGGAGCAGAGAGAGACTTCTCAGAAATGTGAGCTGAAGACAATAGCAGATGACTACAGAATAAAGAAGCCAAGTAGAATCACCAGCAAAAGATAGTACTGTATGGAAATTCTTCTGAATTCCAGTGTAGGCCTAATTATTTCTGTTCACAAAGGGAAGATGTTGCAGCTATTCTGTTCAGAATATCACCTCTTGTCTTTAACTCAGTAGGACTTAAAAAGGGCTAGTAATGAGTATCTAGACAAAGAAACTTGCCTGATGTTCCTACAGTGGCAACTTGTTTGAAATTACTGTCAAATCCCAATTATTTGCACAGGCTTTTGACAGTGAATGATCTATTTTAGGTGTGTTAGTAGAGCCTGTTTTGTATTTTTTTAAAGAAAACCAGCATGACCTATAAATTCTGTCTTAAAAAGCCAAACATGCCTACATATGAGAGACTGCTGGCATAACATATATCCATCCCCTCCTTCTTCCCTTCTCTTTATTGCTTTCACTTTATTAATACTTGAGACATCCAGAATAAGGCATGTTTACATTTTCAGAAGTGCTCAAGTTACACTGGTAAGTAATTTCATCCTTCTGTATACTATCTAGGGAAGGACTCATTTCATTGTTAACTGTGCACGCTCACAGAGATGAATTTTCATCCTATTCAACTCACAGCAGACAAGTTACAAAAGTCATAGCTAAAATTCCCAGCTGAGACTAAGTAAAAGAGGTGATTGAAATGTTTTTGAAAGCAGATGCCATTCCATTCCTGTTATATATATATATATTATTCATTTCCAATACCTGTGATTCATTCTGAACCTGAGAATAAACACAAGAGGAAAATCCAGGTATTTTTCAAGTAACAAAATCCTTGAAACATGTAAAATGTATCACTCAAGATGAAAAAAAAACCTGTTGCTTTATAAATGTCTTGAAGGTCTTCAGGCATTCAGAATTCAAGCATGTGAGGAACCACAGTAGAAAATACTGGGGTTGAAGTGGTAAAAGTATCATATTAACTGCTGCATCAGTTAATTACATTAGAAGGTCAGTAGGGAAGGGAGCACTGCAAAGTACCAACTATTCCCACATGCAGATCTACCAAAATGACAGCCCCATTACCTACTTCTGAATGTGAGGTGACAGAAGTGTGCAGTAAGGTACAAATAAAAATCTAATAGCAATGTAACATAAATCATACACAGATCAAGCAAAGACAGGACAGCATCATTTACGGGACTTTGTTATGTCAAAATGCAGGTAAAATTATATATACATATCAATAACCTTGTTACATAAAAATATATTTGCATAAATAAACAATATATTAATTAAATAAAAATATAACGGGGTACAGTAGTTAATTTTGTAAGAGCAAATTGCCAGAAAAGATACAGAAGTTTACAGCCACGGAGCCATTCCAGTGCATTGCTGTAAGAGCCGGACGGAGAGATGGGGACTCCAGACAGCTCTTCATAAAATGCTGTTTATTTCATCAGGGCTCGTGGGCAGTGCCTGTGGCTGCTGGCCAAAGGCGAGCCGTGTGTCCTGAAGTCAGGTTCTATACATGTTACAAAGCATTATATCTCTTTTTTTGCTTTACATCTTATTACATAACAGCCAATTACCATCATACACAAAACCTTTACATTTACATATAACCTATCCAAACTGCTAAAATTACCATACCATGTTAGTAACTGACCAATCACCTGAGTTAGTAATCACACATTAAATTTTAAGAACTTGTTTTGCAGTGGAATTTTCTTCTACCTCTGTAAATAGCATCTTTCTGTCTGCCTAGGCTCTTTTTCTTGGTAGAAACAATGCCTTATTTGCCGACCACTCAACCTTTTGGACTTTCTGCCTTCTAACTCGACTAATCCATTGCTCTAAACCTTCCAACTCAACTTAACCTTTGTTCTCTCTGCTGCTTCAGCAGCTACCTGCGCAGAAATCTCTTTTATCAAAACTTGCTTTCATTTCTATAAAACCTTCTCCTAAGCATTCATCTCTATAAAACTTTGCTGTTAACTTTTCATCCTTCTCAACATACTACCAGTCCTTTAGCCATCATGGCTATAATATTTGCGTTACTAAGAAATTTTGCTGCACTATGTGCCCCTGTCCTCCATAATATTTGCTTGGTATGCAGACTGACTCACCACCAGTGCCAAGAACCCCAGATCCCTTAGACAGGAGACAAGCTAAGAAACTTGTCATTCTTAGAGATCTCTGACACAGCAATTCAATTTCTTTTCACTGCAACCATCCATTCAGGCTGCAGTTCCAACGGGGTACAGGAGACAGGGCAGTGACTGGCTTGTTTCACAGGGGCCTCTGCTTGGATTAATGAGGCTCCACAATTCAAAGTTGTAGCAGCAATGAAGAACTCTTCTACCAAAGTGTAAGCAAAGAGGGCAAAATTAAGTTCAACAAACTTCTTTTACTACATGTCTAAACTTTCCCTCTCTGAGTATGAAATGCTGCATACTCTTGACTTTAATTGAACTGTTTGTACATAAAGTTTCTGAACTCTCCACCCCACCCCTCATAAGAATGTTGCCTAAAATATACTTTTGGGAAAACATGCTAGAGTGAGGCTGAATTACACATTATATACGATGATGGTTCCAGCTAAATATAAATACAAACCCTTCAGATTTAAAGCTAGCACAAGAGTATTGTCTTAGAAAAACAAAATCTTTTTTACCAATTACCAAGATTTTTTTAACTTCTTCAGACTTCTTAAAGAAATTACCAAAGAAGAAGTAAGCATTCAAAAGTTTCAGAATGCTGCAGAGAGATTTTCCATTTATTTGTTGCAGATGCTATGCATCTTCCTTCTGTAAGGCCTTTTGTCTAGATCCATTTTCAAAACTTGAAAAAATTTCTCACCCATAAACAAACATGTGGCCATTCCAGGCAGAAACAGTTGGTGTCTTATCTGTGCACAAAGAAATCCAGATGCCCACTCACTGTGTTCAACCACCCAGTCCCATCCTAAAGGCATGAGGCTGAATGAGGGTCACAATCAGACACCTGGAGCCTGTGCTAACGGCCAGGAGTCTGTAGCTCTCCTTCACCCCTGGATCAGAGCCCAGGTGAGAGAAGGTGGTGTATCGGAAGCCTCCTGTTACTTCAACTCTGATTAGCTACAGAGTTGTGCAAAATCAAAGTTCTGCCCATACAGATATTTCAAATTAGTGAAATAAAACTTCCTGGACTAAAGACCATCACATTCTCTCTTCCATGTTTCCATATCTTAAATGCAGAGTTTCCCTTTCAACAGAATAACACAATAAAAGGAGAAAGTGAGTAGCGACAGTCTTCTGGAGGAAAAACTGGCTATGATGGCAGAGGCTTTCAGCCACAAAGCACAGCCCAAAGAGAAGAAAGAGCAGGTGGCAGTAAACACAGGACCTGTTATGTGTCAACAACTTTCAGGTTCATTTACTTATAACTGAAAAATAAAGAGTTTTGAAAATGGTAACTAACATTCTTTCCACTTTGCGACCCAACTGCCCACTAAGCAAATCACACTGAGCACAGAAAATTGAAACAAGTCTTACTAAATTCAGTCCATCTTTCCCCAAAAAAACGCTGCCTGAGAATTGCAAACAATTTTTATTAATCATTCTTCCCAATATGCTAATGTGTTAATTATCTGAAGGCCAAAGTGCACAATGATCTGTGCTGGCTTGCTTTTCAACACCAAGTCTATATTCATGTTACGATGTCCAAAAGTTATTGGATTGACCAAAACTCTTGTCTCACCCCTAGCAGGAATTAAGTCTCTGCTGGCTGTGGAGCTTTTGGGACTTAGACAAATACACTGCATCCTTCAACGTGCATTAGCCATTCAGCCTGTTACAGTAAGTTTGCTCATCTCCACTGTGAACAGCATACAGGGAAATGTAACTGATAAGAGATAACCAACACAGAGTTGAGGGCAGAACGGCATATAGGTGCATCAAGGAAATCAGATCTGTGAGACAAAAAAAGCACTTAAGACCCTACTGTGACTTGGGAAAGGAAAAAGAAAAGAAAATCAGGTTAGAGGTAGACTAGTAAAATACAGAGTTGAGTTAAAAGAAAATTAAAAAATGGAATGGCAAAAATTATCATGCATAGGAAGAAGATGATACAGGCAAGAACAGTGACAGTGAAAAAGGACACAAGAAATGACACAGGCAACATGAATTTAAACAAAGTCTATTTTTACTTCAGCAAGAGATATTTCTCCCAGCGAAAAGTGAAAAGTTAAGACTGCCAACAATAACTGCTTTGATCATTTGGGAAGAGATGGTGTCCAGAAGATATTCCTTGCTATCAAATACACCCCAAAGCCTCTCCTCACAAATTGTTAAACCCTTAACAAGAGGTGCTACTAAAGGTCCCCATTCCCAGCTATATTTTCCTGCAATGTCCTGCTATGGTCAACAGCTACACTATGCCTGAGGAACAGAGAGGTCAGACATACAGGCAGAAGATGCACTATAACTATACCCACCCCAAGGACAACATTCTGTCTTGGGAGTTTAAATACTAAAACCAACTTAGTATAGCTAGACCGAAGCACAGTATTTTGCTATTCCATCTGAATAGTCCGAGATCATAAACTCCCTACCTTGTGGATTTGGGGAGAGTAAAAATACTGGGGGGAGAGAAAAGAAACTTTCCTGAATGCAAGCCACTATTATAATGCAAATTTTCTGCCACATAGTTACCTCAGCCAAAGGACAGAGACATTTGCTCTTGCTTTCACAATGCAGTGGTGACATGAGTTAATTACACAGCTTCTGTTAATTGCAGAGCACCCAAGGTTTGCTAATACTTGGCAGCAGAAATCCTTCTAAAAAAACCCACCTGTCCCCTCCCCCCAAACCAACAAAACCCCTACAGCATTTCCATTTAAAGAAAACAAGGAAGAAACTACTTCCCTGGCAGCCCTTAGCTATCAGGGACTGAAGTACTTACTTACAACTGCATTTCTTTATGACCATCACAGTGTCCTAATGCTAAAAGCAGACTAGTGATATTAATAATGTGCAAGTGGAAAGGAAAGACTGGGTCAGATAAGAATGAGGCATCAAGGATGAGCAATGACACGTTGGATAGAGATAGTAATACTTGCATTTTTAAGAGACATGGATGTATAAAGTCATGTAGTTGCTTGGTTGTCAATCAAATTCTCTTGCAACACTTTGGGCTTTAATTCTTCTAAACTCAGGTTGCTTGCAAATTGATTTGAAACACTGTCATTATACACATCTCCCCTACAGATTTAGTTTCAAGAATCACGAGTCCTTGTCTTAATTTTTACTTCAGTGTTGCACTGCATGAGGAAGTGCTCTCTCAGCTTGGTGATGGATGTTTTTGTAGGCAGAACCAGTCCAGATGCTGGAGAGAGCACCTTCACAGTTAGGCTGTGGTTTCCTTTGCTAACCACACACATACCAGCGCGTGTATCACCGAATTCTGCAACACAAAAGCAAAGGAAATCCTGATGTGATGCAACAGCCAAATGAGGATGGATTCCCCAGAGGTGTCTCAGTGACTGCAGAGTATCACCATGCAGAGACATCTTCGACCTTCTTTCAGATACTCACGTGTAAGAGAAAGCAGGAGCAGGGCGAGTATGGCTGTTGGACAGTTCATCAGGTAGATGTTTTTAGGTCTTTTAGGCCTTCAATTTAGGGTGCAGAGCAATTGGGCTCTACCGAAGATCAACAGTAATGTATTTCATTGCAAAAATGTACTTAAACGCTGCAACAAAATACCTTATTTTCCACTCTGCACCTCAAAGTGTTCAAAGAAATCCCTATTTCAAGATTACTCTTAACATCAACTAACCATTCATGTAACTGAACTGATATCTTTATCCAGTGTGGACAGGTACTCTTTGCGAAGTTAAACACACCTGTTACCTTAACTGCTGATTATTCTGAAGCATTACACAGATTTACTGGTTTAGCCTTTCAAAGCTGTATTAAAACAAAAGCCAATTACTAAACCTAATTATCTAGAGTAATTTAAGAAAATTAAGGGCTTTTGTTCCAAGTACCAGATCAGCACAGCTCTCTCAATGGAATGGGTATGTTTTGCCCTCTTCTTTCATGCAACACTCAGGGAGGTAACTGCACCATTAAACCTTTTTGATCTTGGTTCATTAGCTGTGTAAAGAATACCCTAAACTAAAAGTCTGCCACAGTGATTAATTCCAATGCCACAGATAACAAAGGCTAATCTACTCTAGAGAGACAAATCATGCAAAGAGTTTTCACCAGCATTCCACAAAAGAGAAAATATCCCATGGGTTCCCATTATCCAGGAACCTCTCTCAGAAGAGCAATTCCCATGCTAAGACAAAAGAGACACATGAACAAAGGACCCTCAGCTGCCTTGCAGCCTCCTTTTGTTCCAGGCAGGATTTGATAGGAGCACTAAACCAATAGACATAACCAGTGCTACACTTTCCATCCTGGCTCATGGGTTGCATTCCCAGGCATACAAAGACAAAAGCATTGTGATTTGTGGGTAATGTGGCACAAAAATAAGGTGAAAATGATTTTTCCATCAAGTGTGATTCATCATTGCTATATATCTAATAGTCAACTTTCCCCTTCAAAATATTCTTTACCCTGTGTGACTCACACAGTAATTGTATCAAAAGAAAAAGAAGACAAGACAAGTAGAAAACTTTTACCTCTTTGTCTCCATTTTGGGGTACTTCGAAGAAAGAACAGCAGCAAGTTTGACAAGTACTGTATAACCTCCATTGTCCACCAGTCTTTTGGGATACCCAACGCTTATTAAAATGGAAAAGGCTCTACAGTAACTCTGCAGACAGAACTGCAATCTGCATTCAGGACCTGACTGATGAGGAGACAAATGTCAGGGGGGAATTTTGCATAATAAAGATTTTCAGTAGAATGAGCTCCAGAGAAAGAATTTCTAACCAAATGCAAAGCGAAAGAAGAAGTGGAGTTTGAGGGAGCACTCCTCCCACACAGACTTAGGGACATATAGCACGAAATTAGACTTTTAAAAAATTATCATCTTGTGGCAGGGGTGGTCCTCCTGTTCTCCACAGGCAGTAAGTCTCTCTCTCCAGTGCCATTTCCTCTAAAGGTCCTGTGTGCCCTCTAGACAAAACCAGACTGTCCACAGTTTTAAAGTTTCGTGCTTTGTTTCATGAGAAGAAAAATTAAATGCCACTTCTACCTCATTAACATTAACAATAATGGCATTACTCGGTTTAGCCTTTGATGAAATCCCATGAGAAAAGGCAATGCAAGACACCCACTGTTTTTCTTATTGAATATTTGATGGTCTTAATTCCAAACATGACAGTGGCTGACTTGGCTGAAAATAACTGAAATAGCATTCTGTCCAAAAGCGTCTTTAATTTTCCTTCCTTCTGTTAAAAATTACTGAATCTTTTCAGAGGTGATTCTCCTCATGCAGGTAGGAAGGACCAGAGGAGGGGTGGGGCAGAACTTGCAGGCAGGACTCGAACTGGAACTATACCTATGGCAGCAGTCAGGCTGTTCAGAAACACCACCCCCACCACACATTAACCAGCACTGAGTTACCTGCCAGCTACTGCCAGGTTTCTTTTCCTCCAAAGCCAACCACCATGGGGGGACAAGTGAAAAATGCAGGACTAAATTAGTCAAATGCAGCACATCTAATCACTTGGTAGATGTGAAACGGGCATGAGAAACAACACCTGCACAGTACTTAGCATAACCTGTGTTCTCATCTCTGTTCTTGTCCCACTCACACACTGTTATCATCACTAACTTGAAAATTCAAAGCTGTATTTGGAAGCTCCCACATTTAGATCCAGCTGGGAATGCATGAAAGTAAACACTCATTTACCTACCTGAATTCTCCAGGTAGACACCACGGAGCTGAAGAGCACACCCCCCTACACTTTAGTAAATAACTCTAGGGAAATACTCTGCATGCCATATTGTAGCAAACTGTAGCTGGATTCTAGAAATGATGATACAGAAAGCAACTTAAAAAAAACCCAAAAGTATTTTCCTTTGTGATTATGTCTATGCCTTGGGTTTTGCAGAGTTTTCTACACACTGGCTTGTGAGAAAGATGCTGAGCTAAAGGGAGGGTGCAGAAGCATGGCCTGTCAGCAACTCTGCCCTTCCATTCCATTATGCAGATCTGGGTCTCAAAACAGGCAGGTAATTGCTGAAGATCCTCTTTGGAAGTTCCCCCCTTGACAGTGACTGGAGCAAGTTCCTCAAAAATCAGGCCAAGATGGCTCAAACTGAACATTTACAATTAGGAAGTGGTTTTCTAAGTCTGGTCAGGCAGGCAATGTGACCAAGGTGAGACAAACCTCAGGAGCTCAGCTTTCCATTCTCTAGGGCTGATAAGACCTGAGCACATGTGGTGATCATTGCTTCTACTGACTCCCAAACATGACTGAGTGCTACTTCACCACTGTACTGGCTAACCAGAGAAGGCCTGCTGCAAAAACAGCCCATCAAAATGCTGTGGTTTTCTTGCATCTGCTAGTTCCTCTTCTGGTCACGTTAGTGTATCTAGAACTAGTGACCATGGCTATGCTAATCCTCAGATGATGCTGGTTAGTTATGATAATCACTGCATTGGAGTTTTTGCTGCTGTCCATTAATTTGACCTATTTAGATCATCCTAGACAAATTGTCTATAAAGCTAATTGGTGCCATTGGTGCCCTTTCTCCAAATGAAGTACCAGAATTTCTAGGGTTTTTTTGGTTAGGGGAACACCAATGCAAAAGGATTCAACAGCTGAAGGACCTCCCATCCACTCCCAGTTGTCCTTAGCCTGTGGTCAGGAACTAACTTTCTATGTGGCCTTTGAGGGAGAGTGAGAGGAAAGTGACCTCCAAGTGTGTGGCACGTGGAGCCAATTCCCCTCTGAACACACATCTGAATGAGCAACTGCTTCAACAGAAAAATCCAGAACAAAACTTTGAGAGTGGCACAATACCAAAGTCCATACAGCAAGACATTCAAAGTGGGGTCTGGTACAGAAAGATTTAAGAGGGAATGCAAAATTATTGTAGGAGGCTACTTAACTTAATGCTTTTCAAAATGCCATTTGGCTCAGAAACAGAGAGATTCAGAACCTGCTAAATGTGTTTAAGCACTTGGAACTGTAGCATTTAAATGACCAACAAAACCCCTATTGCTCATTATTCAAAACACGAAATACCACCGAGAGGGCAGCTGACTTTCTGGCTAGAAGTGCCCATTGGAGAGATGTGCTTAGGGATATACAATACTGGAGCAACACGGAACTTGCAATAGGTCTTGGCTTCTGCTCCCACCTTTATGGCTGGCTTACCTGCAGTCTTTCAGTGCAGTGCTTTGGGGCTTTGGATTCCTGACTGTGCTTTGGGAAGAGATCTAAGTGACCTTTTGTGTGCAAAAGCAGCAGAGATCTTTGCTCTAATTTCTGGCCCCCGTACTGGACTCGTCACTTGCATGTAGCACCTTCCTTAAACCTCAGCAAAGTGAACTGCTCTGGCCTTTTCCAAGGATTGATTCTGGCAGTGTCACCCTCTGAAATAGCTGACTGTATCCAAAGGAAGGTATTATTATCCAGTACCTTCCAGCAGACCTGATCTAGGTCCAGTCTGTCACAGGACAGCACAGTAGTATTCATCATGGTGGTCTGTGAAGCAGACTTGCTTACTTTTCACTATATATAAAGGGGTTGGGAGAAAAAATAGAGCATGAGTATGTAAAGGTGATTAGAACAAAAAACTAATACAGCTTTGCAGACTAAAAAACCTCATTTTTAGCAGAAAAATATATATATAATATATAATATAGAATATATATAGAATATAATAGGATAGAATATAATAGAATATAATATTCTGTGTTGAGCTTGGGTCTCCCTGTATCTGGCCCTCTTTTCTTTGTTACTTTATAAAAAGAAAAACAGTTCCCCAAAGGAGGTTTCTCTGAGCTCCAGCAACATTGGCACTATTAAAGAATGGGTCCCTTGAAAGAGCTCCTTTTCATATTATGCAATTAATCCTTCCCATGGTGAAGAGCTGCCACTGAGCAAGAAGATCTCAAACTTTGAAAATAGGAAACATCATAATTTAGAGGAATTAAGGAAAACCATCTGGGCTTAAGGCTTTGCTGCCCAAAGGAAACAGCATACACTCTGCCAGCAAAACCAAGCTCAGAGCTGATACTGAAGCAAAAGCTAGCAGGAAATACCAGGGATCTGTGAGCTTGAAATGGTATCAAGAGATGTTACCATCTTGTAGCTGTATTAAAAAATGTACTTGTCTGACACGTGGTGGGGCAAGATTTGTATATTGTTGTGAGAGTACTTTAAGAAAGAAATTAACCCTTTCCCAAAAACGTTTACAATTTTCTCAGCGAAGCACAGCACTAAAAAAAAAGAAACTTTTTCAAAACCTATTTTTTTTTCCATTAACAAGTTCTTTGCCCCGAGGACACTTAATTTTTAAACTAAAAAAATAAATCCCGTCTTTTTTACCTTGTGAGTCATGAACATGGCTTTGAGGGGAAAAATGTACCTCTTGAAATGGAAATATTATAAATAGGCTTCTAGACTTCTCCAAAATGGTGGTTGCCTTCTTCTGAAGAGCAAAACTCCTGAGGAAGCGATTCCAGGTTTGTTGCTCATGAAATTGTTGCTCAATTTTTTTGATAATTAACCAAATAGCACAAAATCATTATCTTTCCCTAAAGCTGTATTTTCTTGCAGGAGTTTTCACAATTTAATTTAATATTGCCAGTTTTCCAAAGTTAATTAATACCACCAAACAGGTAAATCCTTCGGAGACTAGCCAGTCTCAAACCAGAGCTAGGCAACTTGCAGTTGTTTTTGCTGCAATTTTAACTATGTTGCTCTTACTGGTTTTCAAAAAGAAGGAAACATTTTTAATCCTATGCTTGATTGCTTCTCTGAGGTAAACCAAGGAAAAAAAAAAAAAAAGGCAAGAGAACATTGTTCAGAAAACTAAAGCTTTCTTTGCCCCATCTGCCAGTTGCACTGCCACAATGCTGCTTGGCTTTGAGAAAATGCTGACTACATGGATATGTATGAGGAGAACTGAAGGACCACAGAAGGTCACTGACATTCTTCCCATATTCAAGTTTTGGGAAATTCTGGCAAATTAGGCAAACTGAGCATCACTGAGGCAAAATTACAAGAAAATACGAAGCACAGATATTCAAATGAATAATTAAAGCAAATCTTCCTGGGTTACCGCCTTCTGCTTGGGTATTTGAAAACAAGAACCCGAGGAGTGGTTACAAAAGACCACTGAAGTGGACAAGGACTCAGGGGTGGAGAACCTCCTTCCATGCAGACTACACTGGTATCAAGCAGCACAGCTTCCCTTGAGCTCAGCTGCAAAGTGAAAACAGAGTTTTTATCCTGCAGTTTCACACTTATTTCGTATGGAGCCAAGCGATTTCTGCCAAATTCTCACTGATAAGATTGAATAAGCGGAAAAAAGAAAAGCAAAATTGACAAATAAAATGAAGTGTCTGGATTCTCTACCAACAGTCTTGAAATGTATACTTTTATTTCTGATTAGACCACTACTGATATTTCTGTTTTGCTCTGAGCAGACAGAATTTTTTTCACCACAGTTATACTCCCTTTCATCAGAACTGTTCATCACCAGGAGCCCTGCAGAGAGCTGCCAGGGAAAGCACAGCCCCTGCCAGCAGATGGGCCCATTAAGATCTTTAGCTTGAGGCCAGCATGAGTGGAACCAAAGTGCTCTCTGTACATCAGATTACGTGAAGTGGCCACATGGTTTAAAAGGACTGAGCTATTTGTTCCTCCATCTTTTCAGGGCACACCTGCAATTTGTAAGTTAATTTCCCCAGCACACCAGCATCCAGTTCACAAGGCCATTTTTACTTTCTTCCATGCTGCAGTAGTTTAAAAGCCTCTTCTTGCCTCCACTTCCATGATGTGCCTCCACTTCCTTACCTCCACTGCAGTTCCTTCCTCTTTGACTTGTAAATTATTCATTCTGTCATTTTAGCTCAATTTAGTTTCAATCTGCAATGTCATTCAAACATAGCACAGCAGATTTATTCTCTCCTCTTTCCCTTCCCCTCCCATCCCAATGCACTGGAGGTGGTCTCAAAAGGGAGGGAGCCAGAGTGCAAAACTTCTGTTTGTCTTTTCTGACAGGAATAGATAACAGCAACCATTTCTGAAGAATTCAGCAGCAGCTGCCACTTCTAAAATCTAATCCTATGGTAAATAATGGTGGGCCAAATGTATAATGAATGCTGATGGGCAAAACTCTAGTCAAAGTTCCCAGTGACACAGAACAATTTCCCAGTGAATTATTTCACAAAGCTTTCCCTAAAATCAGATACCCCTGTAGTTCAGCTAAAAAGGCTAGGAAGAAACTACAAAGAAGTGGTTGATGAACAGAACTGAAGTACAAAGGGATATAATTGGGAAATACAGATGTTTATTTTATTTAAAGGAAGAATAAAAAGTTCCTTTAACCTGGAAGGAAAATAGCCCTGTTAAAGAAAAGGAAACCATCACTACCAAGGCTCTACTGCAAGAATAAAGTCCGTAATCGATTTTTGTATTGCCTGGTGGGGTGAAGGCAGTGGGATTCCTGGAGGGGTGCTAATTCATGGGGATAACCTGGGGACCCAGCAGCAGCTGCTTCTTTTGATTTGAGGCTGGGCAGCCACTGGACTACTGAACCTTGCTTTGAAAGGGAGCCCCAAGAAGCTGAAATCAGTCACTGAAGGAACTGCCACACACTACCAGCCAAGTCCAGGTGAGGGACAATGCAGGCCCTTCCTGGATAAGGTCCTTGAGCAAGAGTGATGCTGTCCCAGCAGCAGAGCAGCAGGAGGAGCGGTGTAGAGGGATCCAACTCTGTCTTATAGCAATGGGCTACCAAACTCCTGGCTCTGGCCCCCAAACCTGATGGATGCTGAAATCAGAGTTTGCCTTCTGTTTGCCCTCGCTTCTGTCTGTTAGAAAATCCACATGCCTTATTTTTGCCTGCTCTTCCAACATTTTGTGTTAAAATCCTCGAAGTATTGCCATTTCTACACCATCCCAACAACACAGCTACTCACTGCACTGCTAGGGAATCAGAGAGCCACGTCACTCATTCCTTTAGAAAGAGGTTAAAATGAGTTAAGTGCCAAAGGACTTGAGGTCTGACTCTGCTCCTCTATCACAGACCACAGGCTATCTCACCTGGGCACAGCACCTTTCATGGGAGGGCTGCCTGGACCAGAGATGTAGCTGCAGGTGTCAGCATCCACCACTCAGAGCAAACACAACTGCACAGCCAGAGTTCATCTCATCCATCACATGTGCTGCACCTTATGTAACTTCATTTCTGACTCACAATTCAAAGAGTGACACAGTAGGGTTTATTATAACCCACCTTCTAATGCCAAAAGAATTCTTGTTAAAATGTATCTTAGAAAAGCGAAAATTCACTTCTTGTATTTTTTTTTTTTTCCTTTCTTCAGCTTTCCTTCCTCCCCCTCCACATACATGTGATGCTAAGCCACAGATTCTCTAGGCAGTTCCCCAGATAACCTGTGTTTAAGATGGACTCCAAGGAGCAGATTTCCAGTCCAGGGTTTTAGCTTTCCATCCCTAACTAAGAGTACCAGCAGCTAAACCTTTGTGCGTTAGCACCACGCATTTGCCTGTTATTATGGAACTATTATTTAAACTGAGGAGTTTCATGAGATTTTGGTTGGCTGATTTCATTCAAGAACTGCTCCAAAGTGGTTTGCCCCAACAGCAAAAGCTTCAGGACAGCTCTGTACCCAGTAATACGTACAAGTCATTGAGTGCAGTCACTAAGTGGGTTTTTAGGTTCACAGCCTTGAGCAGTATTTTTGCATCTCTTTTTCTGAGCCACAAAAAAAATGGGAAAATTTACTGTCTTGTTTGACAGTAAAGGGACACTGTCAGCCTAAAATAAGGCCTTAACAGGCATGTTTTTCTTCCTTGAAAAAGAAGAGAAAAAGATTGTGTGAGAACTCCTCACATGAAATGGAAAAGATAACCTATCTTACCAATGGGATTTATATCCCAGTCTGTTTGTCTCTTATCTCTTCTGGAGGAAAGTTTTCAGTAATGTACTAGCTATATTTTGGCCTTTCATACAACAATAAATGAAAAAAAAAATCTTCCAACAAACTATACTTATATTACCTATTTTAATACAGATATTACTTTCAGTTTTTAAGTTACAGCATTGTAAAAGTCTGTAACAAATGAGGATAGTCATAATTTTGACGAGGATTTTATAAGAAGCTCATAAACACCACCTTCTGCACTTGTATCTTTTTCCTCAATGCTCAGAGCATCTAACAAACAGAAATTAAAACTCTTTCTAATCCTGCACAAATAGCCTAATATAATGTCAATTTTCATACTGACACAATCAGAGTTAAAGGGACAGAAGTGCAGCCCAAAACTCTGGTTGTCCTTTTCTTTATGCTTATCCTGAGGCTCTACTTTTAGGAGAAGCACTAGGCCACTTTCTAAAGTGGGATTAAGTGCAGCTACTAGACTGCAGCATAATAATGGTGCTTTCTAATATAAAACTAATAGAAGAGTAACTTCTGGATATCTAATAAAGGAAGTTTTATTAATGAACTCACATATGCACATTGCAAGGAGAACTGGGACTCCAGGGAATGGCCAGAACATCCCAATTACTGATTTGTTTGTTCTGGGTTTTTTTTTTGGTCACATTACCATAGAACATGAAATATAGATGAAAAGACATCATGCAGAACATATTGCCTACATCTGCAGTACATGGACTGGTGCTTGCCTATCATGAGGCAGGACTAAAAGCAGGTATTCAAAGAAATTAGCAACTCAACAGTTCTTGCCAATCAAAACTGCCCAGTCTTTGCCTAAATACTAATTTTGCTCATTCTAAGCATGTTTACAGACCTTTGCAATTTGCCATCATACTTCAATATTTGGTATGTTATTTTGCCCAAACGAAAAGGACAGATCCAGGAAAATCTAAACAAATTCCAGAAGCTGAAGGGATGAAACGACATCTGGTAAAGAATTAGTGAACTGATTGTAATCTGTTTCTCAATCTCATTTCTGTCTTCAGGCCATCCATGGTAAAAGCTCTACAGCCACACCACGAAACGTACCAAGACTCGATGTCCAAAAGGAAGGCTCTGTGACTCAGAGGAAACAGGAGCCAGTGACATGACATCTGTTTCAGAAAGGCTTGCAGGTTGGAAACATACTTGTTTTTTTCCAACTGTAATAAGTGATCTGAGGAGATTATCTCTTCTAATAAATTTTGCTTAACACTTCAATGTCCTTTCCACTGTAGATCTCAAAATTCATTGTTGAACAGTGGGCAATAAATTCACATTTTTGAACGGAAAACTTACACAGAGAGAATGACAGATGAACACTGAGTCTGTGTTTGATCTCAGATAGGAATCACAGGGGAATCTCACCTGCTCATCTCGAAGCCAGGGACATTTTGCAACTGACACTAACAGGACTAGGGTTTCACCCCAGCAACCTGCTGCCTCTGCCATTTCCCTGCTTGGGTTAACAATTCCAAAAAAACTCACATCCAGGTAAAGCTATGTTGCTACTTCTGCCTCCAGAAGGCAGTCACCTTCAAAGTCCCCCAGCTCTGCAGGGAGATCATTAAGTGTTTGCAGCAGAATGAACAGCTCTTGGATACCTTTTCCCTTCCATGTTGGCTATGGTTAACAGTCATATACATTAAATAGAAGAAAGCATAATCTATTTCCAGGCAAAGGAAGGCCTGATAGACAAAACCCATCTGTTTCAGAGCCTATCTCTTTATTTTGCACATCTGCTCAGTTCATTTCATTTGGTGTTAATATACTTCACAAGAATCTTTACTAATGAAATAGTTGTTAGAGAATAATTTGCTTGATTGACTACTGTTCTCTGTACTTCTGCCTTTTCTGGATCTCTCTCATCAATGCAGATGCTGGGAAAAAGGCAGTCACTCTGATGCCTAAAGATTCTCAGCTTTTTACATATATTGTAGATTTTTAATACATAGCTGTATAGTTTTTAACGTTTTGTTAATGTTTAACTTTAGAATAATATATTACCCTTTCTCACACATTATGCCACCTTCTTGAAATTCTGTTTAATATTATTTTCAAGAAACGACTTTCTAACAAGAACACCCTATTTCGCACCAGCACCCTGGAGACATAATAAAATTAAAGGCTAAGAACCTTTGGAGAGAAATAAATTTTAATTCCTGCTAGAAAAGTATAATCTGATATGGAAATGGATGTATTTTCTGACAGTTCAATTCTTCCCCACCACGGAAGGGCTTAGAATTACTATTCAGTCAATACAGGGTTGAGAAAGAATGATTTTTTTCCAGTCCAAGGGAAATAAATGATGAAGGTATCTAGATGTATCATTATATTAATGCATGGCAATCATTAATACATGACAATCTACAGGGAAGGTACAGGCAGTTGCTTCCCTCAGTGTCTCCCATTCTCCCAGTGCCAAGTGTAATTACAGATAGCAGCAACACGTTGACAATAAGCTTAGAAGAAGAAAGGGAAGTAGTGGGAATAGAAATGCAGTGTCATACAGAGAGGAAAAAAACAACAGGAGAAACACCTGAAAATGCAGTGAGCCCCGTGGCAGCAGTACTTTATCCCCACTGCAGTTAAACAGATGGCTGCAAAGGCTGTAACGGTACAAAGATCACAGAATATCCTGCAAGGCCATAGAAGGAAGGAAACCAGTAGCATTGCTTAACAGTCTGCTTATTTTACAGTCAAGTGGATTGCCAAGCAACTAAGCTGTAACAAGCTCCATATTTAGGGGAAGAAATGTTTGTCTTCCGTCTGTCCCTGCTTGCAAATGGCAAGTGGAGGGCATTTCTAAGCCAGATAATTTGAGTACAGCATGTTCCACAAGCCCTGAGCCCGTGCTGCTGAGGAGCCGCGGTTAATCACGGCAACAGTTGACAGGCACGCCTTGCCAGAGTCCAAGTTTGTCATCATCACTGTGACTTTCACTCTCTGCTGTTCAAAACAAAACACAAACAAATGATCCCCCAAAACCTGCAGTTACTCAGCAATCTGAGATTCCCACATTACTTGACGTGACTGGATCTCTTAGAACACAAAAAGAGAACTCTTGATGACAAAAAGAGCTTGATTTGGTTTTCTAAGCAGGTGCATCCAAAGCTGTTTGAGATGCACAGGGTAGCTGATACACTGACACAAAGCACACACAGAATACCCCAGGGACTAACAGCTGGTGGCCAAGTGAAATATGTTCCAGGGCATCTGAAATGGCTCTAGTTGCCTCATTTAGGCAGCTGATCTGAGCCCCAAATGCCCTTTCATATCTTGCATTCTTCAACCATGCCACCACCCACCAATAAAAACAAGTTAGCACTGCTTTTTAAAAGTACCTGTATAAAAGTACAAATGCACAAAGTATTTACATTAAGGAGCACATCTGAAATCATTTGCAAAGACTAAAAATGCAGTACTCCTTCTGACATGCATATACTGAAGACACTCACCCAAGGGAATCATCTTGTAAACACAGTGCTCACGTCTGAAGAAAAATGTGATTAGGACAAACAACAGAAGACTCAAAAGAATAACACTTCAAGATTCAGATAGTCCTGTCCCAGGGCATCCTGCTGCTGGAGAAGGACAGTGCAGGAACAGAACAAGCCTAGGTCATTTACCTACACGGAACAAAATGACCCCAGCCTAGGTGACTGACACCTGCAGCATTATTTCAAGGATAAATGCAGTTGGTTAAACTCGGCACTCCCAGCCCACAGGAGAGGGCAATTATCTGAACGATTATCTGATTGGTGGATTTTCAGGAAGCACCTGACTACCTTTTTCCACATGACCCATCTTTTTCCCTGACTCAGCTCTCTGCCATCTAGGATCCTGCCTAATGGTGACAGAATAACATTTAAGGTATGATGAAAAACTATAAATTAAGTGTACAAATAGCCCCTCAACCAAGGTATCTTACACAGTATTTTACCAAAGTATATTACATTACTGCCCAGCTAAAATATTGATGAATGAAAAAGAATTTCTAGAAAGTAATGATTTAAAGCAATCAGCCAATTTTGAAACCGATTCTTTTTGTAATTCACTGTTTTACTTCAAATAATAGGATCAAATTATTGACAAAATCACTGTTTTCCTGCAATCTGAAATTATACTAAGAATCAAAGTAGGATTCAGCAATGAAAATATCCACTGGCTGATCAGAACTAAATTTGATTGGGATATGACTAAAATGTCCTTGTTTGGGAAATTACTGCATTTAAAGTCACTATTTTCAGTTCCAAATTTATGTTTCACAGCCTTGACTCAGTTCCACTTTTTATATACCAACAATGAAAACTGACAATAGAAACCCACAAACCCACAACTTTTTGTTGTGAACAAGCCTTTTCCCTGAAAGAGGACGTAATGTAAAAGCTTCTTTATTACATACTAGCTATAAAATGCCCCACTGTATACATGTGTGAAATGTTTACAACATACAGCATTAGCACATACACGTGCTCCTATTCTTTTATCCAGTAACTACCACAATAACAAGCAGAGAACACAGAACTAGGGGTATAAATAGCACAACATAAAATTCTGCCATTGCTTGAAGCAAGTGCTGCTTTGCAGGCGTGGCAGGTACCTTCCACTCACCACAGGCACTTGCTGCTAAGCAACTTTCAAATCTTGCTCGAAGCAGATGAAATTAGTGACTGGAATTGGAAGCAACTTTATGTTGTGCAGAGATTTAATGGGGTGAAAGTGCTTCCAGCTGTGAAGCTGTAGCTTCAAAGAACCAAATTCTCATCCTTATCCATTGAAGATGACTGTTGTCAGTGCACTCGGACATCAGAAAATCCCACTTAGCAGAAAACTTAATTACCTAACAGGACTTGATGAAAAGGCAAAATGAGGTGCTTAACAAAACAACTCATCAGTTTCCTAGAAAATGTCATGAACTCTAAGAGCATAAACCAGAGCTTAAAGACCAGTCAGATGTGTTTGTAGTAGGCAAAATGAATAAGCAGTGTCTAAGAGACACTGTGCATCAGATTGAGCCTGATCAGCCAAATCACATGCAGTGCTGGGAGTCAGTCATGAGCAACAAATAAATGGCAGGTATGGGACAAAAATATAGACTGCTCCATGCCAAATAACTGAAGGCCACGTCATAGATAACAGTAACTATTTTCTGTACACGACTGTTTGCTTCCCATTACCGAGAAGATAGATAGGCTTGTTTTAGTCTTACTTATCTTTCTTACCATTTCAAGGATTGTATCAAACAAGATTTAAGCCTTTTAGCTTCAGAGGAGATTTATATCTACTTTCAAAATACTCAATGCCTATCTGTTAATTGAAAATACATACAATTTTCTGGCTACCTCTACTTCAGACACTTTGACTCATTCATACCAGACACCTAGCTAAGCCCTCTCTGTAGCAAATGATGCTCTTTAAACCAGATCTGTCCACCAGAAACTGATAAATATGTTTTTATAGATTAACTGAATTAATTTAGTGTACCCTTTTATGCTCACGCAAAATCTCTGGCATGCTATATGGGCTGTAATAGAAAGGAGAGCATGATGTTTTGTACAGCTGAGGACTGTGAAGACTAAATGCCCAGTAAGAACCTGAAACACCAAATGTTGGAAGTGATCATACAGCACATGAAACATGGCATGCTTGGTCATTTTCTCCACTGTCATTTTTAGAGTTCTGAAAAACAGGGAGGAAAACTGAGGTAGCTCTTCAGCAAGTTTGTAATATACGTTCTCAAAGTAAGAGATTTTGCAGAGTAAAGTTTTTCTATGCAGCAGGAAAATCTCTGTGGGGCCATATTAGTGATGCTGATTGGGTGAATAAACCTATGCTCAGAAATCCAAGCTCTGAATAAAAATGCCAGTGCTGCAGCTGGAAGCTGCAGGTGATCTTGTCAATAAGCAAAGACTTCCAGTTATTTTCCCTGAGCTACAAGGCATTCAACCTAAAGGAAGCAATGGACTGAAAGGGATCGTACCAGAGATCAAAAGGAGGAGACGGATCACTACGTAGGGCATAAATGCATCTCATCTGTTCATCAGAGAAAGGAAAAAATGGAAATACCTCATTTTCATAGCAGCTGAAAGCAGCATGGCAGCCCATGGGAAGGCACAGCTGGTACTCAGGCTTACTGCTACCATCAAGGCTGAACAGCCAGCAGGATTAGGAACAAGCCAGGCTCACACAAAACAGCATCAGGCAGAGTCTCATGTTCCCAGCTCCCACCTGGCCCCAGTTCTGCTCTTTCCTGCTCACTACGCCGTTAATGCACATCCGTTACCAACGCAGCTTCAAACGGCCGCCTGAGCGACGTGGGGCAAGATCACAGCCTGGGCTCCCGCCCGTTTGCCTACTGCACAGATTGCTTCCCCTACTGAAGAGGGAACCCTCTGGGAAGAGGAGCAAATGCTCAGCCACTTAATTGGTACTTTTAGTAAAACAGACCACAGTCAGGATTGACAGACCTAGAGAAAATCACAGAAGAAACCATCAGCCATCATCAGGGAAGGAAAACAGAGCCTGCTTCCACTCCAAACTCTGAAAGATTTGAAAATAAAGTGAGAGCTGTGTCAACCCTCCAACCCTGGACCATCTCAGTCACTGCAGCTTCTAGCACCACCCCAGTCCTAGAGACCCTGCCCCATTTTCCCATCCCAAGCAGAGGGAGGGCTCTATGCATATGATATTTCTTGTTCCTATGGCAGTCAAGAACAGTGTGATATAATTTAGTAAGACATATCATCTGCCACCCACCTTCTCATCTAGATGCTGGAAAAAAGGGAGACTGAAAACTACAAGGAGTCTCAGGAAAGGCATTATAAACAAAAACAATAAAACACGTTGACATTGTTAGTCTAATATTACTACAAGTAAATTGACTTGCCTGCACACGTTTTGATGCAGTACGTATATTCTTGTACAGTAGCTCATGTGCATTCTTATTTTAGCTAAAAAAATTTACTTCAATTAACCTTAAACCTACACCCTTTTAACTCAGTCTAGTCCTAATTGAGAATCTGTGGGGTTTTTATACCATCTTAATTAAACTTATTTTAAAAAGTCTCCCTTTTATTTAAACCTAAGTAAGAAGACATCCAGACAAACCTTGTAAGAGATAATGTACTATTTCTGAGAATAGCAATCACAAAAAAGATTAATCTCATGAATCAGCGAAAGCTCTTAAGAGCCCAGCACAAATATTTTCAACACCTATTCAGTACAATTTTCTCACTGCTCAAACCCACCTTGATCTGCTGTCCCCAAAGAGAAGGTGACCAGCTGCAAATGACCAACACGCAAAACTCAACTGCAGTGCAACAACTGCTGTTCTTGACTTTTTTGCACATTAGCATCCTACTAGCTGGTGTGAAATCATTTGCAAAGATAAAACTTGAGTCCATGAAGGCTGTTTTTTACCTTGGACTCATTTACAAGGCCCTGGAAAATGCAACTTTATGAAGAACAAAGGAAGTTACCTCTACTTTTGCTCATAGCCAGCTCTCTATTCTTCTTGCAAAGAATGAAAGAAAATGAAATGTTGGAAAATAAGGTGATTTTTATAAAGTTTAAAATGTTTCTCTGCAGAATCACAGCATCACTTAGATTGGAAAAGACCTCAAAGATCATGGAGTCCCAACTTTTGACCAACCTCCACTGTGTCAACTAAACCATGGCACTAAGTGCCCTGTCCAGCCATTTCTTGAACCCTTCCAGGCATGGTGACTCCACCATCTCCATGGGCAGCCCATTCCAATGCTTTCCATGAAGAAATTCTCCCTGATGCCCAATTTGAACCTCTCCTGGCCCAGCTTGAGACCATATCCTCTTCTTCTGTCACTGGTTGCCTGGGAGAAGAAGTCGACCCCCACCTAACTACATCCTCCTTTCAGGCCGTTGTAGAGAGTGATAAGACCTCCCCTAAGCCTCCTTTTCTCCAGGCAAAACAACTCTGCCTCCCTCAGTTGTTCCTTATATGACTTTGCTCTCAACTCTCCACCAGTTTCACTGCCCTTCTCTGGACAAGCTCCAGCACCTCAATGTCTTTTTTAGAGGGGACCAGAACTGGACAGAGGACACGAGGAGTGGCCTCACCAGTGCTGAGTACAGAGGGACAAAGAGTGCACCTGTCATGTTCTTGTCCTATCCTGGTTATCTCATTCATCAATCTTTTATAGATTAATATTAGTCTTAGATTAAAAGTTTAGAAGTTTATTTTGTTTAGATTTCACTCTGGCTATAATCACTACTAACTTCAGCTATTATTTGACTGGCTGTTCTCATTTTCTTCTTCAAAATTATTTAATCAGACCAGTTGTGTGAGTTTGGATGCTAGAAAGCAAAAGGACAGCCAGACAACTATGATTTAGTTTTAAAATTTAACTGTTGAAATAGCTGTGTGTCTTTTCCTTTGAAAGGTATTTTCAGATTGAACTTCAGAAACAAAGACAGGACTAATGGCCAGATTTTAGCCACTTAAAAACCAACCAAACAAAACAAACTACCAACCAAAAATCCCTAGAAAGCAATTGGCTACATCCAGCAGATGATTTTCAGAGATGAAATTCCAGTTTCTGAAAGCCAGCTTGATCTTCCCTGACTTGTACATAAGGCAGCAAGCACCTAAGCCAGCTGCAATGCAGGCTTCCCCACGGCATCTCCGATACACCTCCACCCCTGTTGTGCCAGTATGTCTAAAATGCTTCTGGAGATGAAAGAACAGTCCACTTTTGTATTTATGTAAACTTCTGGCATACCCATATACAAGAATAACAGGACTTACTGCCTGCCACAGTACTGAACTCACTGGCAAGAAGCAGGAAGACCACAGCTTCTCATCAGCAATGATATGGTATATAGTGAGACAGCTTCAGGCTTTCCTTCAATGGAAAAAAAATGCTTTAATTTTGCTCAACTAGCCTGTTAACAACAAGGCAGTTGTAGCTTTAACTAACAACAGCTGTCGAAGTAAGATAAATAATAAATGTACGCACATATTACATACATTAAAAAAACCTGGCAGATTTTTTTTTAACTCCTTTGTCCATAGTTAAATTCTTCAAT
The DNA here is from genome assembly GCA_013400175.1 of Phainopepla nitens. Lineage (NCBI taxonomy): Eukaryota > Metazoa > Chordata > Aves > Passeriformes > Bombycillidae > Phainopepla > Phainopepla nitens. The sequence continues at coordinate 115,418 of VXBQ01011391.1, read as the reverse complement.
GACATAAAGACACTTCCTTCTTCCTTTGTAAACCAATCCAAACCAGGAGTACATACAAAGCCGTGGCCTAGGGGAGAATAACTGAAAATGCAGACACCCATATTTGCTGCCAGCCTGCAGACAGCAGCTGCTGCCTGCAGCGCCTCATTCGACAGCGACAGCGGCTGCACTGACGTTCCACATGAGAGTCGTCTTGCCTTCTTCCCTCAGGGGAGCCTCTCCGTTTAAGGGGATACTATTAAGGATGGCAAGTCTAAACATGAGCCCTTTTCTTTTGTCTTTTTGTGTAATTCTGTGTGAATATTTATCTGTGAAGAATTAATTGAACGTCACTACAGATGCACAAACAAGACATAACCTAACTAAATGCCAGGCACGTAGTTCACCAAACTGCTGCAGTACAGAGCACTGGTTTGAAATCTACAGCTTCATTCCTCTCTGACAGGCAGCCAAGCCCGACAGAGACTCTAAGTCATTAGCATACATTCAATGCCCCAGAACAACAAACGAATGTCTCTCTGCATCCAGACGGTCACCGTGATGCACAGTGCCCACAGCTGCGCCACCTCCCTGGCGTGGAGGAGTAGCCTAACACATCAAGAACTCCAGCTGTGAAAATATTCATACTTATAAAGGTAAGTTTAGAAAAGGTCCTGTGTAAAGGCCTTTGAATGCCCATTCTCTGTGGGACCTCCCCTGCTGTGACAGAGCCCTAGTGCTTTATCCTGAGCAGGCAACCTAATCTCTTTGTTACCCTTGCTGTTGTATCCCTATGGGCTGGGGCAGCACCCCCTAGTCCCACTGATGATGTGGTAACTGCAAATTATACTAAAGATTATGTAATATGTCTTATTTAACACGCTTGTGAAATCCTTCATCCCACTGCTATCTCCTTATGCTATCAGAACCGTCCAAAGTCTGAGAGCCATCTCTAGCAGTTATAGAGGAATCTGCTCCTGTTTGTACTGGCACGGAACTGCTCTTCTGTCCTGTGACCAAGGACACCGAACCCTCCTGGGCCATGTTCGTGCGGCAGGCCTCTCACACTTGGGTGGATTCCTGGTGGAACTTCCACTCTTGATTGTGCTGCTTACAGCTCAGATCCTGCTGCTTTTTATCAGGCTGCTCACTTCTATCATTTGGAGCTTTTCTCCATCCAACCTCATGGGCAGTCTGATTATCACCCTCTTAGCTCTGTACAGTTGATCTGGAGTTATCACTGCAGACCATGCAAGCAGCAGAGTATGCAGAGAACAGCCAAGCTGACACACGTTCCAGAGTCAGAGGAATGCTTTCTCCAGACCATTTAACCCTTAGCAGACCTGTGCCTCCACCCACAGCCTATAAAACAGATGGACTGCCTGGCCTCATGTCCTTGTGGATGAAAAAGCACATGGGATCTTCACACAAAATTTGCCACGTTCTGCTAGGAGTGCTATCTCCTGGGGTCCTCATTATAGAATCCCTTACTTCATCGTAAAAAAATGCAGCTAACCCACGAAGTAAAAAATTATCTGGTCTCCTTTTTCTACTCCCACCCAGGAACTTTTAAAATATGTAATTGAGTACATTTTCCTTTTGCTGCACTTGCACAACCACAACTCTCAACATCGAGAGTCTTAAAACTTCTTCGTGTACTATCATATGGGTACTTCCACACTCAAGAGAGTGCAGCAGGAAATCCAAACACATGACAGCTTTCCAAGACTAGTTCCTAGTGGTAACATGAAAGCTGTCATTTGCTGGAGTGATGAAATAAATTAAATCATATCATCACTGCAAATTGCAAAATCACTAGGTTAATGGGTGGCATGGTAAACAGGAGAGGTTAAGAGAGATGGATAATCCATCCACTGACCATCTTCAAAACCTCCTCATGGCTTTTTAGGCTACAGACCTTTTGAGTGCCTTGTACTCAAAAGCTCTGTACTTCATCCAGAGCTCATTCTTACCCTCTCTCATTCTTCTTCCTTGCTCAGTCAAACCTTTAAAAGAGCTAAGGGCTGTATAAATGTGGAAAGCCCCCAGTATAGCTATATATTTTCTCTGACAAGTTCACCGACTTTATGTCATTTTCACCTTAGGCTCCTGCTCTATGCTGAAACATGATCTAGCACGTTTTAAGGATCTGCTCAGCATCTCTCAAAGCACGGATGGAGGAAGACCTTCCCAGCCACTCTATTTCTCAAAGGAGGTCAGAAATATCATACTTTAATTTTGTATCACTGCCATGTAGTTTCACAAGAATTTCCCTTCTCCTGCACTGATCAAAACACCTCAAGATACCATTTCCAAATGAAATTTTTGAGAGCCCTAAGAAGTTCTAAAATACCTTCCATCTAATTCTGGGAAGCAACAGCACATTTCCTGGTCTAGGCAGAATATGGGTTCTTTTCCACTCCCAGTTTCTAGGCATCTTAAACTGATCTCTCAAAACTTTCACTTTGACCAAACACACCAAAGTCAGCCAATTTTTCACTGATCTCCACCAGACTGTGAGCAGCAAGTGTTTCTCTCTGTAGTTGTCCGGTTTATTTGCTTAATATAGCATCTTATCCTTTTCAATAGGGAACATATTGTCATTTTTAAGACCCTTTAATTTCATATTATACACAGTGACCTTCATATGAAAGGGTCTAAACAGTGATGCCACATCAAAGTGATTTTCACCAAAAGGGGGAGAAATCCATTAATCTAGAAGATCTGGAATACTGTCTCTCTGTATTCCATATAGCTTTTCTCGTAGCACTTCACAGACCCTTTCTTGGTGCTTCAGGGAATCAAGCAGGGTATTTTAGCTCATGAAAAGAGATGGCTTAGATTCTTCTGTGAATAAAATTTTTTTGCTAGGCATACCCAGTAATTATCCCCAAATTACATGAAACACTACTGCTTCTACCCCAGCTCAAATAATGTGACAGAGTCTTCAGTGCAGAGTCTTCCTATCTGGGTCACGCAGCCCAAAGGGACTCTAATAATCGTTCAGGTGTCCTTGATCATAAAGACCTTTCCCTGTTTCTGGTTCTGTAAATTACACTGGTCAAAGCTGAAGCTTGTTTTGATCTTGCAGCATTTCGCAAATGTGCCGACTGACTGAGCTCATATCTATCACTGGCTCTAACTTGGAGATTGGTCCTGCTTTGAGGGAGGTGCTGGTCTCCTTCAAATCTAAACTATTCTATGATTTTTGTTTTAGATCTGAAAGACCTTTTGTCATCTCTGATCAATCACAGACTCCTCCACTTATTATAGCTCATGCTTTTAGCTAATGGTGAGGACCAAAAAATTTGACAAGCTGAAGAAAAGCTTGTCAAATTCTCTTCATGTACCTTCAGATTTCTTCCCCATTCCAGAAGCTCTGTGGACACAGCTACCTGAGAGACTATCACTGTGTTCAGTAACTTTACATCTGATCCTTGCAACCTCTAAACCAAAGAGACAGGGAAGGTGATCCAGGACTGCAAGAGACAAACCACCAAAGACTATCAAATTCATGAGTCATATCCAGCCTGTGAGATGTCTCAGTTCACTTTTTGTTTTTGGAAAAAGAAAGGGCAAGGTACACTTCATCTCTCTTGACAGCTCCCTGCTTGTGAACAGCTCAACACAGTGAGTTCAAATTGCCATTGGTGCTGCCTGATTAGGAGGGCTGGGCTTCAAGCCCCTGCCCTCCTGAGCACGCAGTCAAACCTTTGGAGGCCATATCTCAGGCACCAAACAAAGTGTTACACCCAAAGGAGTTTAGAGAACCCTCTCTTATCTCAGGTTATGAAATGCAATGTTTCATTAATGAAATAATAACTGAAATGTTTCATTTAGAAACACAGTCAATCCTCAAAATCTACTGTAAATGGGATGTGAGACTAGATTTTCTCTCCAAGTATCTTGAAGTTCCACTGATGAATTTGTCAAGTTATTACAGCTCCTGTAACCTCAACCCCTGTCGTAACCCAGGTTTATTCTGGCATTTGACAGTGGTGTAGCTAAACCTCTCTTTGATCTCGTTCTGCAATATTTTCAACAGCCCTGACTCTACGGGGAACAACAGGAACCTCAGCAGCTACATATATTGGTTTAAAGTTACAACTTCTGGTACTTTCTGTAACCTCTCCTTGGCATACTGTTGCCAGAGAAACCAGTGTAACGTCACTGAGGAATCGTGGCTGTACTCAACTATTCTCGGCCTTTTAGGGTCGCAGTGGGCTATTTATGCTCGAAAAGGGAGCACTTTCATCACCTGCTGCTTCAGTGGAGCCCAGTCTCACCAAGGCTGCTATCCCACCAGAATTTCAACAGTCATGTCCCACCCTTCCTTGTACTGCTGCTCATCTAGTCACCCCACTAACAAGCCTGGAGAGCCAACATGCTCAAAAGCAGCTACCAGCAGGAGTGCTCAGGTTTGGTTGGTTCTCCCACAGCTGGGATGCGTACCAGTGCTGGGAACAGAGGAGACAGGCACATCACCCAGGACAGCAGCATCCATGCCAATGAGATTGTCCTTCATCTCCATGTTTGATGCCAAGATCTCCCATTTCTCTACTGCTGGCTGCTGCTTCTTTGCATAGGTTTGTACTTACATCTCTGATGCCATAAAATCACTTTTCTCGGTGTAACCTTTCCTATTTGTTGCAGTTTGGCTGGAAGACAGTTTGGGGGAAAAAGTGCCTAGGAACAAAAGCAGTTCCTGAACAGACAGAGCAGAAGACAGTACAGCGAGCCTGGCACAAGCACAGAAGCTTTTCCTGGCACATTTAAGTGAGCAAGGTTTCCCATTCCCCACAGCAGTCCTCAGCCTCCCCACAGAGAGCAGCCTTCTAGCATTAACCTTCCAGCAGAGGAAAGCTCCACTTGCCCTTTGATTTTTGTATTTCTCTGGCCTTTTGGTCAGCTCTCCTTTGTTTCAGAGTCCTTCTGCTTTCCAGAGTGCAACTGCTGATCTACCAGACAGGGACCACCATGAGCAGCTCCCAAACAGCCCAGGTTGGAAGAGCATTTTCCAAACACCCCCCTATAACCCTCACAGTTTAGTACTGCTGCTAGGTTAAAAGAAGAAATGCAGCAGTACTGAGAACATCACCTGGGACTTTCACAGCACACATCTGGGGCCTTGTAACAGCACTGGGGCAAGCACCATGGACATGTGTGTGATTCCCTTCCTCACAGCTTCTTTCTGAGTTTCTCTGGGTAACTGAAGCACACATACTGCATATTCCCAGACATGCATGAAATGGCTCTCTGAGCCTCTTTAGTTGCTTTACAGGTCTAAACTGCATCCTGTCCCATTCCTTACCAATACACAATCAGATGTGATGGAGCTGCATTTCCCTGACCTCTCCCAGCACGGTAAGCCCCACTTACTGTGGCTGCTCTCACAGTTCAGTTTAATTTGCGCCTCTGTTGTCTCTCCTAGAGGCCTGCAACTGCCAGTATTCCTATTAGACAGGGGATGCTTGCTGGTTACTTCTGCTAGGCTCTTCTCCCTGAGATGAGGGTGTTCTCCTTTTGGGGACCACTTTGTCACTTGCTCAGAGGTCCACCACTTCTCTGCTTTGCTGCAGCCCTACAACACCATTTCACCTTAAAAAAAGACTTAATTCTCAGTTTTTTATCAAACCAGATTACCTCCTACAGAATGTGAAATGATTATGGTGAGCAGACAAATCTTTCAGGTCAGCAGGAGTGGTGGCATGGGATGAAAAGCTGCCCCCCATGCACACAGCCCCCACACTGCCCTGGCAGTGCCTCTGACAGTGCATCAGCACAAAAGCACTGAAGATGAAGTGCCTCTGGCACGTATGTTTCCTGTGGGGATTATAAAAAGGACATGTGACCAATGGAAAATACTGACCACGACCCTATGGCAACTACCCTACCCTCCCACAGTGCCCCTGCATGGACATTCTCAGGATTTTTGCTTTTCACACTCTACCCTTGCTCATCATGCACTGGGAGTGTCAGCAGCTGTCTGTGCATCGCCTACTGCCTTGTCCCCCTTTATGGGCTATTGTCACCAGCTGCTTGTCTTTCCCTGCATCCAGGAAGTGATAAGCAGATGCCTGTTTCTACAAAGACTCTCAGACTATCCTTTACTGTCCTTCTAACTTCAGCTAAAAGCAAAAAGAAAAAAACAGGATTGCCAAAGGAGGGTTGTTTTGACATTTAAAATATTTTCATACTGAGTGAGACTAAAGGTTCTGAACCAGTATTTGCTTCTGACCATTTTTTTTGGCTTTTTAATCAAAATAGAGAGAAATAAAATCCTAAATACTAAGTGTAAACAGCAGGATTTAAAAAACTGCAATCTGCTCATTTCATGCTTTTTGGACAGCAGCAGCAGCAGCAATGGCTTCTGTCATATTTCCAATGTCTAAATAATGCTGACTCTTTTTTATTTTGTCTTATTTGATGTTCTAGCCAGACAGAAACATTAACAATTAGTAGCACTATTATCATTTGACAGCCTGGAAATATGAAGAAGACGGGAGGAGAGGGAAGATGAAAAACCTCTCAGCATTTTGACCGAAGTGATTTTGATACTATCTTCTTTCTTTGAAAGCAAAGCCACTGTTCCTCCAGCAGTGGTGCGGGCAGGGCTGGTGACGCAAGCACTGACCTGCACAGGCAGGTGAGTGGGGCAGCACCAGTGACCTGCTCTCCTCCTGCCTGCCAGCACCTGGCAGCAGTAGGCAGTGGGACAGCCTGTCCAGCCTGAACAGCAACTCTTGGGCAGGAGGCTCAGGCCTGAGCAGAGGCACAGGGGAGCTGGCCACCACACTGCCTTCCTCTTCATCTGGCCAGAGAGTTCAGGCAGAGACTCACCACAGCCTCCGCTCAAATCGATGGTAACGAGCCATCTTCTGTTTAATCCCATTTTTTAAAGCAATAAGTGTTTCTAGACCCTTCTAGGAAACAGGTAGTGGCTGTTATGGAAGCTCCCATTGCCCTTTTCTAAATTGTGGGAACCATGGAAACAAAAGCAGCCACAGCTGCTGGTGCACAACCTCTGTGACTTTTGCCAATGCACCTCGTAAACCAAGAAAGGACGGTGAAAATGAACAAGACTGAACAATCTGAGTGCGTACTATGGCTTTCTGCAAGAGGGCAGGCAGGGCACAGATTTTATCTCAAAGCCTGTTCATGTGCATTTTGCAGAAGCAGAGCCCATGGACACAGACACTGGGGCTCACAGATCTGTCAGGGCGAAACAGATGCAGCTACATTTGGCATCTCTGTTCATGCTCTGATGACCCAGAGCTGCAGACATGTTTACAACTGTGCATGAAAAATGCGTCCCTAAACAAAAGAAATCTAAAGGCAAATTTTGTTTTTATGCTGCCTGACCTTGACTGGGTGTTGTGGCAACAGAGGGGGAGCTGCCAGAGCCTGGCTACAGGACCAATTAACCCCATGGGAGCAGGGGGGGTTTGACAGCCAGGAAGGCATAACTATGAGGTATTCCAATGCTCCTACCACTTCCTAGGAAGAGATGAGCCGCAGAACAGGTCCCAGCCTAGAAGTGTGGAGATGCTACACCATGCTGCATGTGACAATGCTCTAAAAAAGCCATCCCTTTGTATCCAAATGAGACATGTTTTCAACACACAGTGCTGTTTTGTGCACAAAATACAGCGTGAACCAACTGCTTTCTATTTTTTGGTCACCCAATAATCACTGGATCAGACTGGTCTCCACACAGCTACACTGTCACCAGCAACATTATTTATACATAAACCCCCAGCCTTCCTCTGCAGCCAGATTTGCCAGGTAGGTAATTGTTGTTCCCATTGAAGCAAAACTGGTTTGCTTTCAATGACGTGCATCTGCACTGCTATTATACAGCAGACTGCCTCAGTTAAGATTACCCAGCACAAAGATGAGGAAGAAAAAAATAAATGATCCTTTTATTTTGCATTTTTCACCTCATATTCAGAATTCCACCTAATTTAATTGTGGATTCTGCAGTCATGGGTCGAGGAGGGGATTGCAGAGAAGCCTCCTCTTTCCCAGAAACAAAAATTAAGTAAATGAGATAGACATGAGATAGCAGTCTTTTCCTGCTGGTTAAATCCATTTCCCCCAGCTCTCGCCCATCTAATACTGCAGCATTCTCGGTCCCCAAATGTACCATTGGAGCAGTGCATTCATTAGAGTGTTTGCAACTCCTGATCACTGACAGATGCGATCTTATCAACTGACACATTCAAGCAAAGCTGCCTTTTCCCCCAATCTTCCAGTGGCCTGAATTCAGCAGCGCTGACAGCCCTACGCTGCCTTGCTGCTTGCATGGAGGATGCACCCACAGCCAGGAGGTAGATGCTTCCCCTCCAGCATCTTCCATCCCTTCATAAAGAGGCAAGGACCACAGCTTTTAGCCAACGACCTGCAGCAAAGAGAATGCAAGTGCGGCGGGTACAGCAAGGATAAAACAAGCCCTGCTCTCAACAGAAAAAGGATGTAAATGGGATGCATTTACTTACATGACGATTCAGTGCCAAACATGGCTCGCCCCAGATGCTGCTATTTTAAAAAGGAAAGAAGAAAAAAGAGTGGAAGACAGAGGGAGTGTATGAGAGAAGGGATGAGACTGCTACACAGCAGGGGTCATGAAGCCAGACAATGCAGTCCAGGCTACCCAAGCTGCCAGATTCTCCTCTCTCCTCCTCTCCTCTGCTCTGCTCAACACCGCAGACAGCTTTTCCTTGCAACCGCAGTGAAGGTCCTTCTCCAGGAAGCAAAAAGCAGGAGCTTCTGTTTTAAATCCGAGAGATAAGGGCAGGCCGGCGTCCTTCCAGCGATCCGGGCAGGCAGAAAGAGGTATCAGCCACCAGATACTGCAATCCCCAGCCCCTGCTCGCCGTAAGACAATAGCGGAGCTTATGCACACACGGGATGACGTCAGGACACTGCAAAGACTGACTGCTGCTAACCCAGAGGCTCGGAGGGGGCTTGGACAGAGCACAGCGATTCAGATGGGAATTCCTTTGTCACAAAAAGCAAAGGACAAAGAGCCAGACATGTATTTCCCTCTGTGATGCTAAAGCTCCCACCCGGGACTGTAATGCTGGCAGGAAAATATCTGCCTTGAATTCACGCTCCTTTTCTCAGCTTCACAAGATGCAAAGTGTCTCTGTGCAAACGCAATAAATTTCAGGGACAAATATACCAATAAAGTAAATACCACTTACAGCATTTTCAGTAAAGAACAACCCCAAATTTCTACCACTAACTCTCTTCATTATTTTTCCCTCAAAGAAATACTAAACTCCTGGGCCAGTCTACACTCCAGACCTAATTTTCACATCAAAGTGTTAGCCAACTGTCCCATTTACTTAAATTTATTGTCAGAATACACCGTAACAATGCTCTAACCACAACAAATGAGTCACACATCTAAATAAAAACCCCAAAGCACACTGAATTCAATGATAAAAAGGCATCCTAGCAACTGAAGAAATATGGTCCCTAATTTTTCTTTATTCTTCAAAAACAACTAGATCTAGTGTTTATCTGCAAGTGCATTTTTTAGTGCACTGAGCTTATTTTTTTGCTGACATTTAGTAATTGAAAAATGTTCAAACACAGAAACAAAGCTCTAAGCTCGCTCCTTCGGTCCTCTCACAGACAAAGGGAATTGCCTGTCTCGTGCTGGTGAGAGCAGGAAGCTGATGGCTGGAAGCTACCAGACACTGGGGGCCATCCACAGAATGGCTGTCCAGAGCAGGCAAAACCAAGAACATTTCTGCAAAGTCTCACTGAACACGTACACGCAGTTCCCAAGATGTTAGACACTGAAAAGTACTGAGGGTGGATGAGGAGAAAGGCAATAGATGCAGGTCCATTAAGCGAAGCACAAGCATTCCCCCTACCACTTCTCAGTTTTTGTGGGTTAACCATTCCCAAACACTCCTGCTGCTCTTCATGCCAGGGGGGTTTGTGCTGTTTGCAGAATAGCCAGTGCCACCATGAGCAGCAGGCCAGAGAAACAAGTACTACTGAAGGCTGGCAGCACCAGGAGGAGCTCAGCATGCGGAAATCATTGGGGAACTGGGGAGGCGCTGGCTGGGACCACTGCAGCCTCAGAAAAACAGGCTGAAGGCAACATAAGGGGTTCAGAGCCACAGCAGCTCACTGCCAGGCCAATCCCTCTGGTCCCAGGGATGGGGAACACGGTCCCAAGCTCAGGGTGTGTATGCCCACAAACATCCTTATAGACCCTCAAGAGCCCTGTGCTGAGAGACAGGAAAGAGTGCAAGAGGCTGTATAGAGCCTGATCTTGTGTTTCCCACAGCAGTGGGGGGCACCTACAAGGCACACCAAGCTACTCTTCCTGGTAACATCTGTTGGCACAAAACGCTCTTCAGCTGTTTCCCTGCTTTCCATCCCACACACTGAACATTCACTTTGTGTTCTGTGCACACCATAAGAATAGTTAGGGCCACCAAGCTCATGGCAACATTTACCTATATTTCATTGCTGGAAGAAAGTCATGAGAGAGGCCATATCCTGTGGTGAGACTTCTCACAACACACCTTCTAACAGGCAGATTTTAGTCTCCGCCAGCAGACAGGACATCAGTGCTCATAATCATAGTGACTCAACTAAACCCATAAATGTCTTAAATTAACCCGGTGTCTTCAAATCTGTATTTAAGCACCTGAGCTAACAGCCTGGCTGTTCAATTGTCATGATTATTTGCAATCACGTCCATGGATACACTGCACCAAGAAGCCATGCCCAAACTGGTTTTGACCATGACAGTGACACAAATTTTCCTACAAGGACTGTAGCTTTGCTGTTCCCAGAACTGAATTAGTTATTTTGACTATCTGGAGCAGTTAACACCTCCTTCAGTCAAAACAGGCTGATAAGAAGCTTTGGTGCATCAAACAAAGTTCTAGCTGGACTTTCCATCAACTTTCCATCAACTGGACTTTCCAGCAACTGAGGCAAGTTGACAAAAGAAATGTGTCTATTATGTATCTGTAAGCCTGCAAACATCTTTAAACACAGGTGTCTGGGACAAAATTCCAAGTGCACCAGGTGCAACTCATGCAATGGCTGAAGAAGTAGTTCTGCTCTAATGAGCAGATCTGACCTTCCCACAGCCTTGTTTCAAAGGAAGAGACAAAACCTCAGGGCTTTTTCAACGACACCCCTGAAAGTGTCACAGAGCCCAGGCCCTCTGCCAAGTTCTCATTACACTGACGCATATAGGTAGTTGAAAAGCCCAAACAACCCATGCAGTATCTCTGGAAGGATTTCATAATAATCTATTTCATTAGTCTTAGGCCTGGCAGGTCAGTACACTGCCTTGTGGGAAAGGTGACCCACTACAGGCCACTGAAAGACTTTCTCTGAAATTCTTTCAAATTTACCTAAAACATTTTGTCAAACGACATTAAAACCTGTTTCTGACCTACTGCTTTTTTAACACCATAACCTTTCATTTTGCTAGCAGAATAATGGATTTCCGTTTCCAATGCTGAATGTTGCTATTGGTTTATTCTAGAAAGGGTCAACAAATGGTTTTTCTTTCTTATGCATCAGTGACCATAAAGTAACTAGTGTACAGAAAACATAAAAGGAGATCTCCAGCCAGCACTGTTGTGATTTGCTTACAAAGTGCACAAGACATTGTTCAAGTATTACATTAATTTACAATGTACTTCCATACATCCTGTCACAAACCAGCATGAAATATTTAAATCAGCAACAATATAGGCTATGCAAAGCTGTCTCCTGTACATTCACATTTTCCAGAGAAAGGAATGTGCTTCTCAACCACTGCCGCTCTTGGAGCAGATATTTTTTCATTCCTTACTTTATCACTGTAGAAAAATAACGCTCGTATTTTACTTTGTTTGGTAAGACACACGTGTCTAAGCCTAAAGCATAGTTTGAGTTTTAATAATGAAGCTGGATAATGAAACGTTAAATTTTTTATACAGATGCAAACTTCTGCTTTAGAATAATTTCTTGCTATGAAAACAGTGCAAGCAGGAAATCCGTGCTACCACCAGAGGCAGCTTTGTACACGTGCCTTATGCTGATTCATTAAAGCATAAATCTTTATTCTGTCTTGTCACTAGAAAAACATTTCATTTTGCATTTAACCTCCTTTTTCACAGGAGAAACTCTGGAAGCAGGAAAGGAGTCCATCCCATCTGTAAGGTTCTGCTGTCCTACTGCCCTGAGCAGCTCACCTCGAAAAGGGAATTCTCACCTGTGTCCTCCCCAGGGCAAGGGAACAGGTCCCACACCTTCAAGTCTCTTGAGGGGAAGTACAGGATAATATAAATAAGCCTCAAAGGTAGGTAAGAATTTTTATTACATTAGTTAAACTTGCCTTTCCTTACCAAATCCCCTGTTCTGTATGTTTTTTAATGCCTGAAAACTGATTTAAGACACTGAAAAACTTAATCCATTTAATGTGCTCTTGGAAACCTCTGACTGACTCTGCAATGAGTCCACACCACTCAGCAACCTCAAAAAGTAATTTATTTCACCTACAGTAATGTTAGTTAGCTCCCTCCTAAAAATGCAGCGAGACCCCCAGGAGCCCACACCGTAACAGTCTCCAGCTTCTGCAGATATTGTCAGTTCTGCAACAGCTGCCACACCGATTATTGATTAACATGGTACCCACGAAATACTGCAAGGTCATTTTTTTATGTTCCAGAAAAAAATGAAATCAACAGCAACACATATTACAGAACTGCAGCTCTTTGGCTTTATGTTTTGCTTAACTTTGCTGACCCTAATTATCTTTAGCAAACATCTTTGGTGAAAAAGTTGACATCACAATTGCACCAATGTTATCCAGGGAGGTGCAACAACTTCAGCTTCTCATCTCACAGGGGCATGTATTTAAGGTACAAACAACCCCCCCAGGCAGCCAAAATGAAGACCCTGCACTGATGCTGTGCCATCGAATCCCTAGTGCAGAGGTGTTTTCCAATACCTCCATCACTAAATGAAGCCAGTGTGCCAGAAATGGCAGCTCTGGGGCTGTGGCAACAGGGAGAGGGACCGTGGCCCTCTCTGGGCCATGGAGATGGAGCTGGGATGGAGACTGACCTGACAAACTCTTCCCAGCAGGAAAGTTGGCAGCAGGGCACAGGTCCAGTGGGGTCTGCCAGCTTGGACTACAGAGCACTCAGAGCCAGGCTGAGCCAGGAGAGGTATGTTCCAGCGGAATGAAATGTCTCCAAGTCCTATGTTTGTGCAAATGCCAGCAAGTCTCCACACGGAGCTGTGCTGGACAACCAGAAGCAGCTCAGAGAGGAAGGAAGGCTGACACAGGAGCATACCAGGCAGCTGAGACTGGGAGACAAAGGGACTGGCTAGCCAGACAGTGGAAAATATCTTTGAACATCTGAGCTGTCTGAAGTCCTTGATGTTCTCCTCATAGCCTGGTCTTATCACATTTGGTTGAGGTTTTCTACCCGCATTCCCTCTTTGCAACATACCATTCCCTTGTTATGCTGGCACAGAAAAGAAGGAGAATGCTGGCAGAAAAGAAGTTAAGATCTTTGTCCTGTTCAACATAGACAAAGGATTTTATACCAGACTGATTCGCAGACTGCAGGGATGTTTTTCCCTTTTTACTATTATTTGTTCTTGTGCTGATTTTTAATACATTTCTGTGCAGTCCACATTGCATTTATGCAACCCCATTTAATGTAAAAATTATTTTTCTTCACCATTTTTAGGCAATTAATGCCTAGAAAAATTAAGCTTTTTGAGAAAACATACACATGCATACACACAGAAACAACAAGACAGACTGAAGAACAAGTACTTTTTGCCACCAAAAAAATATTTTTATGTCTGCACTGGTCCTTACCTGAGAGATGAAGTTCAAAAGAGACTGCTTTTCATAAAAGACATACAATGAACCACAATAATCAATTATTACATTACTGGAATGCCTTTCAACACGTCCTTTAGCAAAGATCTTAGCTTCACCACAGCTCTATACATGATTACTGCAAGCCATTCACCAGGGGCAGCAAGAGGCTGCTCCCAGCAGACGCTCAGACATTAAAAGAGGAAGTTCTGTGTGTTCTGTTTCTCCCAGGCTACCCTGCCATCTGAGGCACATCTAATTGACATGAAGTTCTAGCAGTTATGGTAGAGTATTACACAGAAAAGTGTACGTAGAGAACATAAGAATATTCATTTATACATATATGCATATAAGAAAGGAAAAAAGGAAATATATTAGCCCAGCTTAAGCACCTAATTCTAGAGTACAACTGAGCTTGTGGATCATGGGCAGGTGTCTAGCCAGATTTCTTTGCATATCTGGCACCTAGTATCAGGGAGTGACGGAACAGAATGGTATTCCCATTCCCTACAGCAGAGGATACAGAACAAATCACCAAATTTCAACAAGTTCCCTCACATTATTCAGTGCGAGACTGGTAAAAAAGGCAAAACTTATTTTGTAAGTGGCAGAGTACAGCTCACCTTTTGTACAGTATTTTCAAAACATTAGGATGGTGATTCACCTCTTTTTTGTTTCGGTTTGGTTTTCAGTTTGGATGGTTTCCTTTTAAACACAGAACTGTTTACCCACAAATATCTTAGACAGTTACCAACACAGTGTGACAGTCAACTCCCAGTGTGCAAATGACAAACCCAAACGAAACCTATTTTTGTTTTCAATAACATCAAACCCCATGGCTCATCAGAGCATGGGTAATGTCTTGTTAAATTCTGAGAGCAGTATTTTGTCCCAAATGCATGCAATTGTGTGATGAAATGGGGCCACTACGGTATCTGAAAAAAGTTCCAGCAGAACACACTACCTTTCAGTATGATCCAAAGAGAACTTAGAAACAAAGGAAGCAAATAAATCTTCAGTGTTATTTGTTAACATTATTTACATCACCAGCTATTTAGATAGCTTTCTAAAAGAATAAAATATTAGAAGAAAAACAAGGTGTTTATTTTCTATACTGAGGGAAATACTTTATTTTTTTGGTATCCTAATTTCAGGCAATTTCCACGGATCTATGCCATAGACCTGCACCTGAGGTAGATTTATATGAAAATTTCTAATGTCAAGAGTGAACAGAGATGGATAACAAATTTAAAAACTGGATTATAAACAAACTGTCATGATTTTTATGTGACTCGGAAGGATCAAAAATTAGGATTAAGGCCAACTCATAATAAACCTCTTGCAAACTGGCATCAGAGGGAACATGTGTGCCCCACATAAACACAAATATCCAATTCATATGTATAAAAATGAGTCAGAGTTAGGGGAGTAGCAAGTATTGCCAACATTGCATTAAAATCTGCATTAATAATGTCTGATCTAATGTCAAATCTTCACAATTAACAGCAATTTTGATTGTTGAGAGAGGAAGACCAAGTTTCGATTACTTCTCAGCCTGAGTAAACACAGCATGAACATTCAATCTGACATTACAAATAGCCATGATTTCACCATAAATACAGGAAAAATGAAGGACTTCTAAGCCTACTAGGGAATACCCACCAAACAAGGTAATCACATCCCTGCTGGATGGGTGAGTGCTGTGTTAAGCATACGCCCTAGCAGATATAAAGGAATCTATAATATAGCCATGAGAAGAAACTCAATTGTGAGTTTTATTTCTGTTTTACTATATGGATACTCCTGTGTGTAACAGTGAATGAGCTGATATTGCAGCCATAAATACAACACAATTGCAGAGCCACTGGGGAAACCAAGTCCAATGGAAGCATTTTGACTAGTTGCACTGCATATTTAAGGATTTCAGTTTTCCCAAGATGCAGCATTTTGGTGGTGTCCCAGCCCCCCACTCCAGGGGTTCCACTCTACTTCCATTCAGTGCCAGCCCCAGACTGGAGATCTAAATTTTCTTCCTCAGAATAAAAAAGATTGACCACAAAACGAGTAAATCCTTGGATACCTTGATTTTCATAGCTTTTCTCGACAAAGAATTGCTTCTGTGAGTCAGCAAAGTAGCCAAAGAGAGAGGCCCTCCTGATCCTGCACTGTGACCGGAGTTAGGTCACTGACACTGTCACTGACGCCCATCCACCAGGCTCCGACTGCAGGCTCCAGCCACAAAGCCTGGGCACAGCACCCTCATCTGCTGAACACTCCACAGCACAAGAATAACACCCCTCCCGGAAAAGCAACATTCTAAAAAAGACTTATGGGGATAAGTGCTAGCCTGAGGAACAAATGCATGGTGAAGAGGAAGCCCCAGCAATGCATTTAAGCACTGTATCACTGGCTTTTAGGGGAAGAAGGCTCTTAAACTTGACAGACACCTTGGAAAAGTTCTCCTGAACAAAGCACTAGAGAAAATGTTAGGCTTTTAGTCATGGTAATAGAAACCTTATGTAGACAATTAGAGCAAAATAGGATTGGAAAAGGTGGTGGCATCTGCCCTCCTCATTACAGTGAACTGTACCAGCAGCCTGCTCACCTGGCACCAGGCACAAATACACAGACTCCCAAGTCTAACTCCATGTGGAAACTCATCTCAGGACGCAGAGCAGACCTTTACTAGGAGCTCAGAGCACACACTGGTTCACAGGGTTCCTCTCACAGCACATCACATCACATCATATCACACCACAGTGCTGCCAAAGCACAACGAAGCAGCAGTGACCACAGCTTGCTCCTTCTGCCAGGTGATGGTCAGTGAAAGAACACCACACAGAATCATGACTCAAGCCAGGCAAGACGGTAAGTGGCACTGGCAATTTAATGACAACTACATGATCAGACATTACAGTACTCAAGTTTCTCAGAGCTAGAGCACCAGTAGTGGGCCTCCCTCTGAGCAGACCACACTGCCAGGGTGCTGGTATCACCCTTTATGGCCTCTCCCCTGCAGTGGTGGAACGCTCAGAGCATAGCGGGAGAGAGGGGACATGGAGGTTACAGCTCCCAGCCTACACAACATTCATCCCAAGAAAGTCCTGGTCAGCACCATTGGAGAGCACTAAAACTAAATTAGTTTTGTTCTCAATTCAGCAGTTGTCAGCTTCAGCAGTGCCTGTTTCTCTCCACTGACTACAGCGAGAGCACACACAAGTAAGGTTTGAGGAGCTCAGGTGCAGACAGTGCCTCCAGCGCATCTGTGAGTTTCAAGGGAACCACTGGAAAAGGAGATGGCTATGCTAATGTCAGGGGGCCTATAATTCAAGGAAGAAAATTTAGATCCCTGCACTCCAAACCTGCTTTAAACTGTGGCCTCACTTATGGGTGCTCCCCCTGAACTGGTCCCAGAATGATCAGGTCATCTAAAGAGCAGCTGTTCACCTGAGAGAGACACCCTTTTGCACCCTGCAGCTACAGAAATCTCCATTACACCAGTGACCTCCTGGCACTTCAAAGCACTGTGACACTTCTCTTCCTTCAACGCCATGGGCTTGTGTCCAGTACCAGGTGGCACACTGAGTTTATCAGCTTCATCAGCCCAGGCAGGAAGGTCATGCTGAGCACAGCTTGCAGATACAAGAAGTTGATAAAACCAGCAGGCATCATGTCACCAGAGTAAGTTCCCTGCCATCTGAGAAATGCTACCTCCTAACAAATTTAAGCATGGACACACATACTTTTCTTCAAGTAGAAGAGTTTGTGGCCCTTCCTACATACCTGATTTGTTTACTCAATGCCACCTAATCAGTTATCAAACCAGTCTGAAGAGCTTCACCTTGCAGCAAAGCAGGAGCATATGGCTCTGCTCAGCCGGCAGGGCAGGGAGATTGCCTCCAAACATCTGTCTTTGATGCTTCCTGAAACCCATCAGCCTTTAGACGGCCACCAGCTCTGCTTAGTGGTGTTTGTTATCAATGTTATTTTCCCACTTGAGGCTCTGGCTCTGTTTACACTATAGCAAGTACTGTTTGATACCACCTGTCCTTTGCCAGAAGATGGTTTGGTGAGTGGCCAAAGCACAACCTCAAGCACAAGGACTGACTGACCTCCTGTATTCAGTGGGTTAAGGCTGCCCCTCTGGGCACCCCAAGGGCAGAGGCTTGTGGGTCCCTTAAACTTCAGTCAAACAGCATAAGAATCACCTCTTGCAAAAATCTTATTCAACAAAAATTCTTAAGTTAATGTATTCCAAAATAAAACACAGATTATTGTGTATTTACCTCACACTAGACATCACCAGAAACTGTACACTGGATAAATGCAGTCCAGTATGGCACCTTCTCTGACCTCGACCTTCACATCTCCTTATAAACTGGTACAAACAAGACTTACAGGCTTCACTGCTTTTGTTGCTAACAATAGTTTGATTTAAATTGATACAACACACTAAAGACAGGGAAAAGCAAAGGGTTAGTAACTTGAACAAGAAAAGGGTATGTATTATCAAGTGTCCAGCCAGACACATACAGACCCCCCTGGCATGCAGTCAGGTCCCAGGGAAAAGACCTCAGTGGGAAGTACCCCACTGTGTTTTAATCATGTGTTTAACATGTTCCTTATTCCAACCAGCTTCCTCATATCTGTGCAGAGAGAATTAAGACTCTTCTAGAACATAAGGGTCTTTTTGTAGGAAATAATTGCTTCTTATCAGAGCAATTCTTTTTATACAACATAGTCTATGAAAAAAAATAGTTCACCCGGTTCTGCTTTACCCCTACACTACAGATGGAACTGAAAGTGACACATGTGAATTTATATTTCTCTAGGAAACCAATCCTTTGTGGACTTTTCACTGTCATTTACTAGCTCGAATTAACATCAATTTAAACGCAGTTAGTTAGACAACCATCACTCAAAAAAAATGCCAAAACCTTTTATTTTCATGTGACATACCATTAAATATTTTAAAAACCTTCTTGCTGAAACATTCCTTACGTGTCTTTTGGCAAGGGCCCCCCCTGCTCAGGCAGTGGGCAGACACAACACTGCATGTTCACTGTGGAAGCCAGAAAGGAACTGGAATGCCTCACTGCAATAGCCAGTCACAGTTCAGCTCTGCTGCTAAGTGCACCAGAATTACGTGTACTGTTACAGAGCCAGATGTCTCCAGGGCAGGAGCTATCTAAAGGGATAATTTGTGGCTACCAAGCTAGCAAGCTGCAGTTGAAGCACTTTTTTCTTACAATCTTTTTAATTTTTCTTTGTTTTTATTGATATTAAAATTTAAACCAGAGTGCTTCACTAGTTTATAACAGACCAGGACTACTATGTTTTCAGCAGTAAAAACAAACCAAAACCAGATTAAGCGAAAGCCTACAGGCCCAGGTGACAGATAGTGTGACAGTCCCCCTGCAAGAAGCCACGGTGAAGCAACCCTCTGAGGATGGTTCAAACAAAGCAATACAGTCACGTTCACAGAACTTTATTCAAGCTAAAATCCAAGTTGGATTAAATGGGTATAGCAAGGTGGCTACTTGTTCTACCTACCTGGCCACAGATGAGCTCAGATCCCAGCTGTCTACCCAGACCTGCCCCTCACTTGCCCCATGCTTCCTAATCCAGAGCTCTGAGGCATCAGCGTCCACCCCTCCCTCTGGAGGGCACCCAGCCTTTCCCAACAGGCAGCCAATTCCCTCCTCAAGCCCACAGAAAAAATCTCCCCTCTCGTCTGCCCTGCTCCATATCCTGTGATGAGCCTCCCTGAAATCGCCCTCCAGGAGCACAGACTGCAAGGATGTCCAAGTCCCTGTCCCATCAGGACCAGCTGGGGTGGGTTATGTATGGTCACATCCATCTGGGTTTTGAATGCCTCCAAGGATGGAGACTCCACAGCCTCTCTGGGCAACCTGCTCTGGGGTCTGAACACCCCCAGAGCAAAGAAATGCTTTCTCATGTTCGGACGAAATTTCTTGGGTTTGAGCATCTGCCTGTAGCCTCTTGTTCTGCCACTGGGCCCCACTGGGAATCCAGTCCGTGTATCCAAGTCCATCTCAAAGTCTGCAGCCCCTCCTGGCCAAGAATACACCATTCCTTTTGATCACTCCCTCAAAATACCCTTCTGTCTCAACCAGAGATCACTTGGATCCCTTACTGAAATAAATTACGCACATTGTTGTATCCTTGGATAAAAACAAGGATACCAACAACGTGCGTCATTTATTTCAATAATGGTACTTAAAGCAGATGGATATATAACTGGATTCTTTTTGTCTTCCTTTTTCCTAAAAGCCGAATATCAAGTTTTCTGTACATCTTTGGAATTAACCTCAAACTGAAACTCAGCCAAAAGAGCTGAGTATTTTTCAGGCTTCTCTAATTTGTCCAAGACTATTCACATCAGAAAAGTATTCTGTCCATCACCGCTTTGGAGGCAAAAGGACATATAATAAAGTCAGTAAGTTTATTATTATAAAAGATGCACTCTACATATTATATGCATTATAATATATAGTAATATATTATATACAATAAAGGAGCAGGAAGCCTCGATCTACAAGCACAAGATTGTGCCTTCTCCTAATGCAGAGCTACTGAAAGAAAAATACACATCTCTGTGAGGAACCTTCTACAGTGAAAACTTTAACCAGCAATTCTCAACTCTTGCCAAATTAAGACCAAACTAATGCTTAGACTGAACTAGTTTTAAGAGTGCAAAATAAATAGATTTTAATACATTAATTAATCCTAGCTGTAAGCCATAGGAAGTGTCTTCGCTTTCCCTCTTATATCATCTTTAAAAAAATAAAAATTGCAATAGTAACAAGACACTTTTGCAGACCTAATAGTATAGAAGCAACACTTTCAACTGCAGTCGAAGGAAAAAAACCCATGCAGTGATGGCATGACTAAATATTTCCATGTCATCAAACCCAGTGAAACAGATTGTGTCAGGGAGTTCTGAAGTTTCTGAAGATAAATGAAGATCATAAGAACCTTTGATTTTCCAAACCAAGGGCTTTTCCATAATGTACTCTGGGGTTTTGCACAGTAAATGGAATACATAATAGTTCAGAACCAAATAACGGTTTATATATAGTTTTTAAATTACAGTACTTTTTATTGTTTCTTGAAAATAATCAGACAACTACTTGAATTGGTTATTTACCTTTGTTGTGAACGAACTACGAGTTTCTGAATTTCCTTGATTTAAGGCACCATTGACCTCAGAGAAAATATGATCTTAATCATGCTCTTGTTTTTTTTCTTCTGACGACAGATGAATTAATATGCTGCTGGCAAGGAACAAAACTTTTAATCCTCTTAAGATGCAGCATTTTAGCTCAGGGTGAATATTAAAACCTCACCTATTTTAATTATCTTTCACAATCAGACAGATCCAGATTTCTGACAATACTGTGGCATCATTTTGTTGCTTCTGCAGCAACAAAATGTATTTTTGTACATCTCACCATCAAAATTTCACTAAACCGTGCCTTCAGAAGCTCTACAGAGCTCTTTTACTATCCCCTGCAGCTGCATGCACTGCTACCTAGCCTTCAGCTGCCATGTGAGCCCGTGCTCCTCAAACCCACTCTCTGGCACTCGCTCTCCTGAGCAGCCTGTGGGCAGTCACGTCTTGGAATGGACTTGGCCAAGCAGAACATGGGGAAGAGAACACAGCAGGACAGGGTGCCCCCACACAGCAAACTGCTCGAGTCACTACTGACCCTCAGCCATCTCTGCCACCTTTACCCATCTGCAGGATCAGAGTGTTCCCATACCTGGGATGTTCTTACTGCAGCAAATGTTTCGGTCATGAGCAAATACAGCCTTGGGTCACCTTTGTACTCCTACAAACCAGACCATTATGTTGAAACTAATAGAATTAACAGAACTAATACACTGTTCTCCTAGCAGGCAAGATCCAGCCTTTGGATAAAACAGTCTTTAGACACCAACAGAGTGTATGTATAAGCTATTTTTCCAAAGACAGTATAGTTCTTATAGAAAATGTAAACCATCCTTTTTCATTTCAATAATGGCTGAAGTAATTTCTGAAGGAAGCTTGAAAAAAAAATGTCTATCTCGATTTAAAGGTGCTGCTTAAATGTCAACCTGAATGATGCATCTTAAATTTGACAGGTGCTAGTTCCAAGGCACAAAGGTAGTTCAGGGAAATGAAGCACAGTCCCACAAAGGTGGATCTGGTGCAGCCTCTGAATTCCCACTGCTGACACAGAGCTCAATAGGCATCTTTCACACATTCTATTTTATTCTTTTATTTGTTAGCTAGTTAGTTTATTTATTTGTTGCATAGAGTTTACTGTCTTCAAGATGCCAGCAGGACCTTAAGAAGGCTTCTGCCCTTTTGAAGTCTCACTACTTCCTCCTACACTCAAAGGGAAACCATTTCCCTTTCCACTTCTATCCCACAACTCTCAAGCCACCTTTCTATAACTTGCATAACTGATTAGGAAGTGCTGACAGCAGAGTGCAGTG
Organism: Phainopepla nitens; assembly: GCA_013400175.1. Classification (NCBI taxonomy): domain Eukaryota; kingdom Metazoa; phylum Chordata; class Aves; order Passeriformes; family Bombycillidae; genus Phainopepla; species Phainopepla nitens. The sequence goes on along the minus strand of VXBQ01011391.1, from coordinate 93,064 downwards.
AGCTTCCCAGTGCATCCCCCACCTCCAGACCCTTGCCCTAGGGAACAGCTTCTCAAGAGTTCCAGCACAGTTTCTATTTAAAAGCTTCAGAGTCTGCCAGAAGGAGCTGGGTTGTCAAATTTCAAATCTGTGCTCTCTGCACAGTACTCAGATGTGTTTCTGAACACATTCTGAACATTTCTGTAGTAAATGCTAGCTCTCCCTTGTGGCACGCACTTACCCTTTACACAGCCATGACCGAAGCATTACACAAGTCTCCTCCTCTCTGTGCTGCTATTCCTCACTTCTAGTCCAGACACAGTCTCCTTCTCAGACAAGGAAACAGACACCACCTGAGGAATGAGAGGACAAGCGTCCACCCACCGGGGGTCCAGAGATCCTCCTCAGTCACCATCACTCACTCTACCCCCCAAAAATGCTCACATCATGAGCCTCCTCTGCATGCCTTGGAGCCCACCTTCACCGTCCCAGGATGGACTTGGCTATCCCAGTTTTTCCTGAATCACTGAGTTTGCTTTCACAAGGAGCTAAAGCAAGTATCCATACATTGTTCTTATCAAAACCCAGGGGGTCTTCACAGTATTGCCTGAGAAATAACAGGCTAATGAAAGCTATGCAAGAGACTGTCCAGAGCCATGACAGCAGTGCAATACAGAGCCCTTTCCAGCAAACACTGAAGAACCCAAATCAAATGCTTCCCAGGTCAGCAAAGATTTTTCCTGCTACGGGGATGTACTTGAACTTACAACGCCATTTTATCTAAAATCTTCATGAGACTGCAGCGGAGAGCTTCAGGAAACAGATTCTGATGAAAAGCCAGAGCCCTGGCAATCAAAGTGCACTGCAGGGAAGAGACAGACAGAGTCAGGGCGGACTGAGGTGTGAGCACAAAAGAATGTCAAGAGATGGCAGAAGGTTAACAGAGTAATGTGGCAGGGAGCATCAGCCACCCCTCTGTGTGCAGACACAGCTGCCTGAGCCACATCCTGTGACCGAGGAGAGCATCAACAACAAACCTCCTCTGAACCAGCAGGGCTGTCGGAGGAATTTTCCCACAGCAAAGATCACATTCATCGCTCTGTGTCAGGAGGAATATCGCACTGTAACATCCCTGGGATTCCAGCAGATGGAAGAACACACTCAACCTCAGCCATGAACAAACTCTGAGCAGCGGCTGAAATGGTGAGGAGCAATGCTCCTTTGGCTGCACTACAGCACAGCAGAGTTTATATGTGCTAACCACATGGCCAGCACAGTGATGTGAACTCAAATGAAGAACAGAGACTAAATCTTAATAAACCTGAAAAAGGACAGAAACCCTCAAGCATCAGATAAAAACAAGTGTCTGAACCTTATGGAGGTATATGACCAAAACAAAATTTAAAGAAGAGAAAATAAATTAAAAAGTAAGAAAAAAAAAAAAGGAAAAAAAAAAGCCAGAAACACTGAAGAAGAATCTGAAGTGCTTTCTTTACAATCTCACAGCTCTGTCTGTGGGAAGGGAATATGGTGATGGCCATGCAGACAACACTGCAAACATCACTGCTTTTTAAAAAAAAACCAAACATTTTCAAATATTTTTTCAGGATTCTTCCTTTTTTTTTTCTAAGTTTCCCTAACATGTGGCAAAGCTTATGTCCTCTTAAAAACTAGACTATTCTTGTTACGTGTGATAGCCACTGTTATTTTTCTTCCTATGTATTTTTCTTTGGCAAGTCATCTTTCTCAGCATTCATATGAGTACAAGATTTCACAGACACTCTTGGTTTTTTTCAGTCTGGGACCACTCTGTCTTCTCACAATCTTTACAGCAAGAAAGCTGTAGCCTGGACGGAGAGGAAAGCATAAATTACACTATGACAGGTTTATAAGACTAATTCTAATAAATATCTCTCAGTAGCCTCCTATTAACTTTCTCCCTAGAAGAGCAAGGAGGGATTTTTCTGCTGGCAGCATTTTCAACTACATCAACATACTTCATGAAAGTGCATGAACTGCAGCAAGGCTTTGCCAAGGAAGCCCACATGGGCTTGCAAAGCAGGAGGCATGAGGAGGACTCCTCAGAGCCCCTTCTAGGGCATTAGCCTGGGTTGAGACAGACCAGAGACAGGACTATTTCATGACCAGGCGCATTCAGTCTACCTCTTTTTAGCTCAAATCACTGCAGGTCAGCCTTTGATCAAAGCTTCTTCCCCTACAAGACACTGCTTCTGGCCAATTCAACTGACCAGGTGCCAGGCAAGGCAGAGATCATGGATCTTAAGCAGACATCCATGTCCCAGGATGCAGCCACCAGCACCCACAAACCAGCCGAGCCTAACTCACTTCCCAAAGGCACCTTGTGTTTTCTTGCATTGTTTCATGCTGATTTGCTTGAATGTTCAGAAAATCCAAAGCACTGCTTGAAGATCTTTTCATTTCAGAAGGACCTTTAGACATATCTTTGTTTCACTCTATCTACTGCCACTACTTTTTTTATTGAGATAAAAAAAAAGTATCGCAGAAAGACAAAAATTACAGCCTGGAAAGAAGCAGGATCCAATGGTATAAAAATCAGCTATGCCATGTGCTCTGCATGGAGTACATACATTTTTCTTTCAGTCATCCTTTCCTGATTGTTAATTGCCCCATTATTACTGTTTCCAAAAACATTTCATGTCTTATCTACACGTATTTATTTGAATATTGGTTCAGCTGTGTCATTTAAATGCTTAGAAAACCAAACACATTTTTCAAAAATTATTTAGGAACTTCTTTATTTAAAAACATTGGCTTTTCTTGAAAATCACATTGCTTCTGAAAATAGAATTTAGATGCATGATGATATAGAAGAAAATTGAGAACATCTTCATTTTGGAGACATTAACCAGTCCAACACCGACCCACAAACACATCATTTGTTACCAAAGTCTCTTACTGCTTATATTCAAGAGAATGCTGCAGAGAACAGAGAGGTCTTGTGATCATGCCTCTTTAAATCACAGAAACCATCAAAGTCTGGGATTAAAACCAGAGGCTGAAGGATGATGTCCAAAGGCTAGAAGCTTTAAGTACTAAAGCATCTCCTGCAACACTCACAAGAGTTTCTTCCCGTGTTACATTTGACATGGAACATACCAAATTCTGGCCTTTTACTCTTAGACGAACTCAATTCTCTGTATCACAACCTGAGTACACAAAATAAATAAGACTCAAACGAGCAACATTAAAAAAAACATAAAATGAAAATGAGAATTGATCTGATGATGGAGTTCTTGCCATTCCATCTGTTGACTCTTGTTTTCTGATTATATTGAGAGTTGCATCAAGTTTCAGAAATACTGAAAACATCTTTTAACATCTTGCTGTTCCCTTATGCAAGCCATGCAGCTGGACATCTTTGGTCTCCAGGAAATGCCTGTACCCAGTATCTCTGCTCTTTTCCTTTTCAGCACACGTACAGAGTCTCTAACCCCACCCCCGCTTTTTGTTGTGAAATTGGAACATGCCCAACATTTTTTCCTCAGTAGACAATTTATTTTTAAATCCACGGCTATGAATGCAGCATAATGTATTTTAAAACAAATGTCCTTAGTCATCATTTCCATAATATTTCAACCTCTTCACAGGAAATATTATTCACAACACCAACAGAATAAAAATCAATGGGTTTCTATCAGCAAGTGTCCGCAGGTCTTCATTTCAAATCTCAACAACAGTAAAAAAACTGCTGTAATAAAAACTTAGATAAAGACTGATTCTTTGCATTAGCACTAGTCAACAGCTGGAGATCTACCTGGAAAGTACACCCTATTTCAATGTGACATAGTTGATCAACTACTGAAATAAAGGCTTAAATTATGTTGTCCATGTTAGGAGCACGACAGACCTAGGTCTTCAAATAAGTTTAATATTTATTAGGAGGTAATATAGGTCTAAAACTAAATTGCCTTCCTGAAACAAATTCTCATTCATGGCAACTGGCCTATTACCATAAAGAAAGTTTTTTTATCTCAGATGAGGAGTGATAAGGTCTCCTACACCATCATTTCCAGTTCTTAAAAGCACAAACATGCACAGAAAATGAGGTTAAATGATTGGTGCTTCTACCAAACTAGTTTGTTCTCCTTCTTTTTCCACATAGCACTGATAAATAAAGATGTATTTTGTGTCAGTGGGAAAGGAGAATATATGTCAGGTTCAAACTGTAAGGTTTTGCAAATTAAGCTTTTATAAATGCCAAGGCAAGGGACCTACACCATGAATCTGGGCAGGCAATTTCGGTCATCAAGAGGAAATATTCCTTGGCTCCCTGACTACTGCATTACAATTTGGTACAAAAGTGCTCCTGCCATGTAATACAAAAGCAGATGAAAATCTTCATTTCTCTTAGGGATTTTGCAGGAAATGAGATACTGTATTGACTAAATGTATCTTACTGTGCACAGCAGGGGAAAAATAAGTTGCAAATTACTGCAAATAAAGTTTCATTTAATTGCTGCATTTCTTCTTTCCTTTAATTGAATTATTACTTTGACTTTGCTGTCTGTCATGACTTTTTATTTTTAGGTTCTTTCTACTAAACCAAACAGAAATAGGCTGTATGTGAAATGTTGCTATTTCTCCTACAACATTATTCCAAAACATGCACAACTGAGGAAGAAACCAGGAATTCATGACCAAACATGAACACATATTTTTAATTCCTGTTGCTCTTGACATCACTGTGAGCAGGTCAGACCATTCAGACAAAAATGTAACAGGATAATGCCCTATGGAATTTAAAAACTAAGTGGCAGTCAAAACATAAAATGGTCTGACCTGTATTAAGCATTTTCTCTCAACTCCATTAAGAAGTTAAAGGCAGTTATAAGCACCCTGTTTTGTAAAATTTGCTAACCAGAGGCGACATGAGCAGAATCGTGGAGCATGTCTGCATCATGGCTTAGAAATGTGTTCTCCAATGTAATACTCCAGCTAAAACCAAGCTGCCTCTCACTCCCCTCACCTTCAACTGGAAGAACTAAAGGCAAAGATCATGGTTTGAGATAAAAAAAAATTTACTGGAACCAGCAATGAGATATAATAAACAACAGTAACAGCAACAATACTAAGTAACAAAAGGTTTAAGACACCTCAGCACCTTTTCTGGACTGAAAGTAACCCCTTCTCTCCTAAAGAGCAACTTTCTCCTGCCCCTGGCAGGCTCATGAGGTGGTGCTGAAAAACATTTGGGCCTGGCCATGTCCCATCTCAACTATTGCAAAAAATTAATTCTGTTCCTGGCCAAAACTAGGACAGTCTGGTGTTCAAAAGCTACAGCTTTTGTTGTCCTCCCAACACTGTGGTTTGTTGAGCAAAAAGAAAAGAATTACAAAATACAGCACAATTGACAGTATTTGCAATGAAGAGGATCCATTACTTTGGTAGACCTTACACATCCACAGACCAGAGCCTTTTTGAGTACCTGCTGAGAGAAGGACGTTCATCTCCATGGCCACAGAGCTCCCAAGGATACCTACATTCCATGGCACTATTAAATAGACATTACATAAGGAAAACAATTCTACCTCCACAGTTACTTTTGCAATTAGATTCAATCAGAAAACCTATTTGTAATCACTGATGAACAAGCTCTCATAGCATATTCTTGCCGGAGTCCAGTGGTTTCAGACCCAGAGCTAAAAACGAGTTTCCTGCAGCCCTGTGTGTTTAAGGCAGATGTGTCCCAGAGAAGGAGCATGGATGTGCCACCAACCTACCTGTACTTACATGGGGCAATCTGTCCAAAGGAACTGGCTAAACAGAACAACGTTTCTAGTCACAAATGTCTCACCTTGAAAAACAACAGAAATCCAACACACCCTACAAACTGGACCTCATCCCATCCTAGAGCCTTGGGTTTTTGCAAAACCCCAAATCCCAGCAGCGCTCTTGCATTTTGTCTTTTTTGTCTGTTAGGGTGAAAGACCTAATCTGTATGGGATCTCCTATTTCTCTTACTGTTCATACAGTTCACAGAACAGAAATTCAGCTTGGCTCATAAGCATGGCTGGTTTCCACCTAACTGCACAAGGAGACATTCTGAAGTCATGGGTCTCACTGGCAGAACACAACTGCTGGCTTGCTGTGCCAGAAAATCTCTGGCTCTGGCTGTCCATGGAGTATCACATCTGTGCTGAGACAGAAATGTTTTGAACCAGAACACCAGTTACAACTATCAATAGTTTTCAAACAGCAGATGGAATTCATAACTTTATAGTTATATACATGGTTACGAATATGCCTAAAAGCTCCTGAGATCCTCACTTATTTGCAAATAACAAAAAAGTTACACAGATACCTTAGGTTTCTGCTTCTGTTTAATGCTAAAGATTAAAAACTTTAAGATCAAGAACAGAAAGAAGAAAGAAGACAAATATCTGGTAAAAAACCTTTTTACCTAAAATAAAGCTCTATGTACTAATTTGAGCAGGATTTTTCAAACACGCCTACTATTTGAAATCTCTTCCAAGATTATGGACTCTTCTGAGTCCATAAAAGAAGCAGCAAGTATTGCATACTTCTTTTACGGCATTATAGAAAATGAGTAGTGGAAAAATCCATCAAATGTCTACATCATACAAATTAGTCAAACCACAACACACAGTGAAGATATTGTTATGGGTGAAACATTCCTGTGTATGACTTTACAACATTAGACTTTAAATACCCACAAATATTTGTCATTTTCCAAACTGTAAAACACTTTGGTACTTTGTGAAGATTTTTCAAGGAGTCCACCCCCTTGCCATGGACAGGGACCCCTTCCACTAAACCATGTTGCTCAAAAGCCCATCCAACACTGCCTTGAACACTTACAGGGATGGAGAATGCACACCTTCTCTGGGCAGCCTTGTTCCAATACCTCCCACACCCATAGCAAAAATATCATCCTTATATTCAATCTACACTTACCATCTTTCAAGTTAAAACCACTGCCCCTTCTGTCACTACAGGTCCTGGTAAAAAGTCTGCCTCCATCTTTCTTATAAACCCCCTTCATGAGGTGCCCCTGGAGACTTCTCCAGGCTGAGGAACCCCAGCCTTTTCAGCCTTTCCTCACAGGACAGATGTCCTGGCCCCAGAACAAGACATGGGAAGTGCCACTCAAATTCATCATGTTTATTGGTCAGACACTGGTAGGCGTTTCATTTCCATCTCACGGATGTTAAAACTCACGTAACATGCACACAAAGACAGATGACACATGGTACACAGAGGAAAGCAAACAGGCTCTTGGAAGGGAAAGATACAGCCCAGAAAATCAAACCACTGGTTTGCTCCTTTCCAGCTACATCAGTAACTTCAGCTCAATTACCTTCCTGTCTGCCACATGCTATCTCCTAACTTCATAAATCTTGACAAAACTATATAAAAAGAAGCAAGATTCTCAAGCAATTTAAGTAACCTGTACAGATAGTTGTGTCCACAGAAGTAAATACATTCCGGCAAAAGCAATGACCAGATAAAGGTTTTTGCCTGGAAATCTGTCCCTCTTAGTTCAAATAACCACCTAGCTCCTCATCAAACTTTGCAGCCTATGCCTAGGAGTTTGAGCAAGAAAGATACTGAATTCCTCAGGCTTTGCTTTCAATGACTTGAAATCACAGAGTCATAGAATATCTTTGGTTGGAAGGGATGCCCAAGGATCACTGAAGTCCAGTTCCTGAACTCCTTGAACTGTCTTTGCAACAGCCCACGGTCATCCTCAAGTGTCTGCCAGCTTAGCCTTGGTCTCACAGTGAAAGTAATGTTGGGTTACCTCCTTGGCTTGTCCCAGAGGACGCCAATACCTACTCATATCCAGCTTTTAATGCTCCCCAGGTTGCTGAACAATGGCAGGGCTTGCCACCTTCCACTACCCACAGACCTCCAAGAGAATCTCCAAAGCATGACAAACTAAATCTGACAGGATTTTTAGTATATAATGTTTTACATTAGCTAGAGGAGCTATAGAATTAAAGCTTCTGGTCAGTCAATGCCCTTCTGTTTCCATTTACGGTTAAGAATGCAAAAACTTGATGGTAATTTCTTTCTCAAACTCTCCTCAGCCTGTTCCAATTTTGGGACATAATTCAGTCTAGTCAAAAATATTTTAAACAATGTGGTTTATTTATAATCAGAAAAGGCATCTTAGTAATCACCAAAATTACTAGAAGTTACTAAATTTAAAACACAAAGACTGCATTTTCTTCTCTCCCTATACAGACTGAGCACAAAATCTAAGCACTGCTGTAGACAGCTCAACAGAATTCTCTCACTCCATGAATAGTTGCAGCCAGAGCCAGAAAAAGAAACCTTTTTAGGTTTACTAACCAACCAAAATGTGATGTTAGGAATGGCAAGGAATATGAAATAAGTAATCTATCTTATGTATTGTAGTTCACTTATACCTTATGAGTACTATCCTATCACCTATGCAAAAACATGACTGTGAAGGGAGATGTAGCCATGTTAATAAAAATGATAAGATTAAAAAAATCATTATTGCTTATGCCACATAAGAGTTAAAGGAGAAAGGATACTGCAAGTGTCTGTAGAATAAAGCAGCAGAATTCCAAAAAAGCCACCATTCTATAAGATAAGGGACAAACTGAGAACTGTACAAGAAGACAGGCATTCACTAAACACATAATTTACTTGCAGCAGTCAGTATGGTAAGATGCTGCTGAAGTCAACAACTATGAAAACTCAAAACTGGAATTACAGTAAGACTATCCATAAGAGTATAAAAAGGCAAGCCAAGTAGCAAACTCACATGAGAAAGTAAGCTAGAAATGAAGGAGGAGCAGATCGCAACTCTCGCCTGCTCACTGGAAGTTATTTTCCATTGTTTGCTGAATCTGCATCTGGTATTACCTATTCTCAAGAAAAAAATATACAACCCTCATAAAAAATAGAAATCTGTCCACACCTATGCTAAAGCAACACTAGAAATGCTGAGTGACTTCACCACAGAGGTTTCCATGTTCTGTGTAGTTTCTGGAGCACAGTCTGGTTACACACACACAACTCTCTACTCTGCTCAGAAATACCAACACATAAAACCCCTTCATTTACAGTGTGGTGGTTTGACCCTGGCTGGATGTCAGGCACCCACCAAAGCTGCTGTATCACTCCCCTCCACAGGACAGAGAAAATAAAACAAAGGGTTCATAAGTTAAGGACTGAGAGAGATCACTCATCAAATACTATCACAGACAAAAAAGATTCAACTTGGGGATATTAACTGAATGTATTACTACCAAAATCAGAGCAGGATAATAAGAAGTAAAATAAATTTGTAAAACACCTTCCCCCCACCCCTCCCTCCTTCCCATCTCTACCTCGTCCCCAGAGTGGCGCAGGCAGACAGGGAATGGGGGTTTTGGTCAGTTCATCACCTGCAGTTTCTGCCACCACTGAGGGAGGAGTCCTTCCCCTGCCCCAGTGGGGGCCCTCCCAAGGGCAACAGTCCTCCTCAGACTGCTCCACTGTGGCTCACTCTTCCCCAGGCTGCAATCCTTCAGGCACAGCCCGCTCCAGTGTGGGTCCCCCACAATGCCACATGCCCTATCAGGCCACCTGCTGCAGTGCTGGTTCCTCTCTCCACAGGTCTGTAGGCTCCTGCTAGGAGCCTGGTCCAGCACAGACTTCCCACAGGTTCACATCCTCCTCTCAGGCATCCACCTGCTGGATTTCCTCCATGGGCTGCAGGTGGATCTTAGTACCCCTGTGGACCTCAGGGGCTGCAGAGTCACAGCTGCTTCACTGTGGTCTGCTCCATGGTCTGCAGAGAAATCTCAGCTTCAGCACCCTCGGGCAGCTCCTCCTCCTCCTTGTCCACTGTCCAATTGCCCCTCATATTCTCACCCCACTGTTCTTTGGCCACAATTACTTCTGTGCAGAAACTTTTTTTTTCTCTTCTTAAATCTGTTACCACAGAAGTGTTACCTTCATTTCTGATTGTCATGGCCTTGGCCAGTGGTGGGTTCACCCTGGAGTTGGCTGGCATTGGCTGCCAAACAGAAGGGAATTTTCTGGCAGCTTCTCAAAGAAGCCACTCTGGTAAACCCTCCTGCTACCAAAACCTGGCCATGCAAACCTAATACATACAGATAAATTCTTGAGAAATTCATCAATAAATCAGGCTTTTGCCTTTTCCTTTCATAAGAAGAATAATTTTTAATTAAAAAAATACACAGCAAGCCCTGCTCATATTTCATGTTCACTTACTTGCTCTCAGCTGCAATTGTTACAATACAATTGGGCAAATTTAGTATTAAAAGTATTTCCAGAGCAAACTACTTCACATTCAAACTTCTTTTAATTCTTCTGATCTAGCCATTGTTGTTTAGCATTAGAAGATGTAGTAAGCTAAGGAAGGGCCAAGGGCTTGTCTAGCAAGGCACCTATTCTTGAAAAGTCACTGCACTCTCAAATATTTCTACCATATTAAGTGCAAGAGGAGACAAGAACGAAAGATGTAGTAAGAAAAGAGACATAGGAGAGGACTCACCAGAACAGAACACCTATGCCTATGCCCTTGAAATTCAGTGTGAGTTGCTGGTAATCATACAGATTTGTTTTCTTGTATTTTGTCTTTCAAATCTCACTAAAGTTAAGGTGCTGCCTTGACAGACACCAGCAAATGCTTTGTTCCATTTATGAATATCTGTCATAAAAGCATGCCACAGCTGAGACTATTCTCACTTAAAACACTTTATAGAGTAAAATTTTAAGTTCTTCAATTGCTTCTACCTAGTATGCCTCCTTAGAAGTCTGTTTACCTTGTGGTTCATTTACAACAAGCCACACACACACAAAAATCAATCCAATAAGTGCAGAACAGGTAGGGACCCGGCATTACAAACCCTTGAGACCTGTTCAGTACTTGACAACCTACTCTAAAAACCCTATCTGCAATGCTGGTTTTCATCTTTTATCACTTAAAATATATCTTGGGTCTATCTGGATGGATGACATAAAGGTGGGAGCTAGCATTTAACACACAGCCATGTGTGTTAAGACCAGGCACTCGAGCACCAATCTAGCTGAAACTTCCCAAATAAGCTCATGGACAAAATCTCAATGAAGGAGACATGCACTATTCCAGAGGTTTCTGATGTTGACGAGTCTGTTTGAACTGTCTGATCAGCTCCAAACCCTTACAATTTTTAATAATGCTGTTGTGTACACACAAAATATCAATGGCAGTCCAGAGAAAGAATATAAAGCAGCTCAAGAATAAACTGAATGAGCAGAACCAGAACTTGATTGATTTGATTTATGAAAGAACAACTTGGTATAATATTTTTTTTTAGCAAGGCCAACATAAGCATTAAAGGAAGGCAGTGACATCTTTCCTGAAAAATCTGTGATAAAAAACACCAAATGATAAAATAAGCAATATACATATTTTTTTTATAAGATTTATATAGAAACAAAAGGGACATTTTTTAAAACTTGTATCAGTGTCCATGGTTACAGATGCCTGCACAGATCAGCTGTCCTGGGGGGAAAGGGATACACAAAGAACAATGAATACCTTTAATTTGTTTCTACATATACAAAACCAACAACAAAGCCATGCCTGCATGTATGCACAAATGCTCGGACAGATTAGACATGAGATCTATCTAATAACAGCTGGGGAGGAGACAAACCTTCAGGAAATAATTTTGCTGTTTGTACAGAATAAGTCAGCCAGAGTCAGACACACGTTAAACCACAACAATTAGCACAAATTTTCAAGAGCCTTAGATATTACTTTATGTCTGTCTGTAAAAACACTTTGTGGCCTTAACAGTTGAGGCAGTGGGTGGAGGAAAGGCAAGCAGACAGGTACTAGTCACCTCCTCAGGACCTCCATGTAAACTGTCCCCACTGTCTTAAAGCCTGCAGTCTGCAGGAGCATGGGCACATAAATGCAGCACCTATCACCACAAGTGATTTTAACTCGCTGTTGAGCTTATTTCATGATAAAAATAAGCTAAACATCAACAACCATTCCTACATTTTCCATTTTTTGTCCCACTTAAAATAATCCAGCTTTATGACAGTCATCATAGTTCCTTCAGCTTTCTGTAGCCTGAGATCTACATGTCACGAACCTCATCCTTCATCTGACCTTGTAAAAGCCACCTCCAGGACCCCCTCCCAAGCAGACTTCTAAAGCTCAAGGGTGGGACTTTGCCGTTCACAGAATCACTGGGTTGGAAGAGACCTTCAAGATCATCGAGTTCAACCCATGCCCTAACCCCTCAACTAAACCATGGCCTCGAGTGCATATCCAGTCTTTTTTAAACACATCCAGGGATGGTGACTCCACCACCTCCCCAGAGAGAGGCCATTCCAGTACTTTATCACCCTTAAACTACAACTACATCCGTTGTACAATGGCCCTACAGCTTTATTTCTTATCTATCCTGTGACGGTGTCCAAGGCAGTACCTCTCTGTGGGTATCATGACGAATTCAGCGACAGCCTAGGGTCCCCAGAGGCAGAGGGAGGGGCTCCCCCACACCCCTTTAATGCATGGGGCTGTGTCCCCGTGGGCTGTGCCCGCCTCCAGAGACCGGCGACCCTCCGCGAGGTCTCCGACACGCAGGCAGACCCAGGTTTGTGCCAGACTTCATTTCCCACAGGCCGCAGCTGCTCTCCTGGTCCCCGCATGACTCCCGTGTCTTTAAAAGGATGCCCTCCAGTGCGAGAACCGTACAGGGCCTTTTCTACTTCTGCCACGTTACTGAGTAATGAATGCAAAACCTACTCACAGCACGTGAGGCAAGACACGGCGAAGGGCTGGCTCAAGCACTAAGGAAAGGACTGGAAGGCAACCACAAAAGACAAGGGAGAAAAAACTTGTACAAACCAACAGCACAGAACAAAAATCTGACCTCACTATTCCCAGCTGAAATGGAAATTACTCAAATGCCGGTGCACTGGCTTCTAGTTAGTTTCTGCACAATAAACATTTGCATCAAAACTACAATTTCAAATTCAATGAATCCTTTCTACTAAACTTAAAACTGCAATATGCCAAACAGCAATGTTAACTGCATCAGTAAGCAAATACACCATTTATTTTGTTCACTATAAATTAAGAACAGTATTCAAACCTCAGACATTTTCCCTCTACTGCCATGCTGGCAATCATCAGACCAGAGGGACCTGTATTTTAAGGACACTGAGGACCTGAGTCAGTCATGTTGTTCTTGCTGAACTACAGCATTCACAGAAAGCAAACACCATAACCAGATTTGTTTGAACTGGCACATATTTTAGGTTTATTATTATTTTACGGTATTCTCACATCTCTCATTAATATTAACTTTTATTCCAAACTGACAGCGTAACTTCCTGCAAAGGCAATGGCTGTGATGTACAGACTTACACCAGCATATGAGTAAAAGAATACCATTAGAGATGCACCTAATACATTGTGTATCAGATATTAAATGCTTTTTTTCCAGTTAGCAAAGTATTTGGTTTGTTTGGTTTATTACTATGCTTAGATGAAGAGTACATGAATAAGTACATGTTAATAAGTAATCTAACGGCTGACTGAAGCAAAAGTAATTAAATTCCCCGGGTGCTTCTGAAAACATTGCTTTGCAAATATAATTCCAGTCTGTGGGTTTAAAATACATATCCCAACAAACTAATGTTGCAAACTGGAACAGAAAAGATACTTTTAATGAGAATTTATCTTCACCTTAAAGACCAAAGGCAGATAAAACCTGCCTTCCTTATACAAATGAAAACCCATCCTGAGAACTGCAGAGCCCACCCTGAACCAGACATGTCCCTACCCACTGCATCAATGCCGTGGGTTTTTGATGCTTACACAAGGAGAGAGTTTCTGAGGGACTAAGCCCAGGAGCCCATGGCTGTACCCTGCGGCGCAAGGCTTTGCAAGGGGAATGTCAGCCACCGTGGGTACCACCAAGCTCCCTCACTCCTAAAACAAAGGCATTTGTGAGAAAAGGCTTTATAAAATTTCATCATTCCCAGCATCCTTTTCTCTTAAATGCTTCTCTGTCACATTAGATTAGAAAAGGAAAACAAACACGAAGGCAAACAAGAGAGATTTGGTTGGCAGGCTTCTCGTTATTCATTTACTGTTTATTATTGATTTTTGTGCCCGTGCAGAAAGATCACGTGTGCACTGGAAAGAGGACGATGGTAATGTACAGAGGGCTGTGTATGCCAGGGAGCTCATGGCCAAAGCAGCTGTCTGTGGGCTCTCTGTGGCTGGTTTTTGGATAGCTGGTTGTTTATTTTAGACTAAGAAAGTCTGCAGTGTTCAGCCTGGACTAAACCACAAACTCCAGCTCCAAGGGTCCACTGCCAAGAAGAAAAGGGGTCATAACCTGGAGTGGAAGAGCTGAGATGTTGGGTGATCCCCAGGGTGGGAGCTGCCCTCCCAGTGAACCAAGCTGGGTCGGCATTCACAGCCACGGAGCCACCTTACAACAGCCGAGGGGCGGCTGCTCCCACTCACACCGACAGAGAAGCTGGGCCACCACAGCCCCACAGCACAGCAAGGAGCATGGCAGCACCCAGAGCCACCCACTGCTGCCATCTGGCAACAGGAGCTCCACAGCACCCCGGGAAGAACACATCTCTAAGGAAGAGATCGTAGGTTGTTTATTTCAAGCCTGTATTACGAGCTCACCCAAGGAAAGGAGCAAACAATGCCCTTTAGTCCTGCGCATCACTGACTCTGAACTCCAAGGGGGACAGCACTGTATTTTACTGTATATTTTACATATACATTACTAACATAAATATTACATAGAATATAATATATATCAATATATTTTGTATATATCATAGAACATACTTTATATATTGCTGTATATATTACTCAGAAACAAAAATAAAAACAATCGTCCAGTAACAGTATTGTTCCATAATCGGTCATTGCCAGTTTGAATGCAGGCCTGAAGAAAAATTGGGATTTTTAGATCTACCTGACTTACAAAAGAATAGAATAGTACTTGAAGCACCCGAAGTTTTCAATGAGTGATTTATTAATTACTGGGTTTGGCTTACGTCGTGCAAAATTCATCACACCGTCAGAAAACCTACTATACCTTGTAAAACTGAAAATTTATATTCCAACTTCAAGAGTTATAAAAATATGTGGCAAGAGAACTGATTAAAAAGTTTTAAACATAAAAACAGCTAAGAAACTTTGCAGATTAGGTTTAGACAGGTCAACTTATTTTCATGCTAAATGCCTTTATTTAACCTGTACTGCCTTCAGTTCTCAGTGTCTTGATACCTGTCATGTTTCAAATCCAGGAAGGCAGCAAACGTGCAAACTTACTTCAGATTGCTGGGAGGTATATGAGAGTCATTCAGGATATACCTTCTTCTAGCGAGACTCATGTAAAAAAAACTCTTAGGGCAACATTATCATTTCTTAACTCAGTAGAGCTTTACCAACTGCTTCAAGGAGACCAGAACTGCAACATACACTTTCTTAAAATAATAATGGAAAGTAAATTTATATTTCTATTTCTATCTTCTGATATGAGTCTAGCAGCTAACGCCTTCAAATAAAGCAATATCTGTACACGTAATATCTGTATGACCTAGGATGTTCAAAGATTTCCCTCTGCCTTGGTGAGGACAAAAGGCAGAGAAATAAAACTTTATCCGAAAAAGTCAGACTAAGTTATAACTTAGGACCTGGAAAAAAACTGTTAAAATATATCACAACAAATCCAACAAATCAAGACTATTTCAACAAAATAAATAAGGACACAGCAAGGTAAAAAGCAGGACATGGTAGTTTCCAAAGTGAATACTTATTTCATTTCTGAATGGGAACAAAACTGCTGAATGGGGAGGAAACAAAAATAATTAAAGAGGAAGAAAAGAGACACTGTGACAGGAGAAAGTGAGATATAATTCAAAGGACTTAACATGCTGAAGACATGGTTGACTGTAAGATTAAGAGAATGTACAGAAGGCAACTTGCTGAAGGAAATTACATTTGTAAAAGCAATCCCCATACTGAGACAGTTTTAATAAATTGTTCAAACCCCCTAAATTATGCCAGAGTACTTAATATTTCTGTTTTTAAAATGCATACCCAAGCTACTGAGAATTTTTAGGATAACAATAAATTAAGCACTAGAGGTACACCAAAAATAGGATAAAATACAAAATAAATAAATCATGCCAGACCAATCCTATGTGCCCCTTTACTAAAAATATTCAATTCTCTCACCAAGAAAAACACGTAGCTCTAAACTGTCTGGATTTTGGTAAAGTACTGACAGTGCTGTAGAAAGCTAGTTAAAATAGGAGGTGGAGAAACCTGCAGCCAGCCTGGGAGCCCTGGATGGTGTGGAGAGCACATGGAGCTGCCAACTGAGCCTCACAGAGTATTTTCATGACCAAAATCAGGAGGTGCAGAAGGCACCTGGCATGAGCTGCCAGACACTCCATATCAAAGTTAATGGGGCAAAAGGCAAGGAACGAGCAAGGAAAACTATTTTCACTGGAAGGTGAGAATATAACGCAGTTAGTGAAGCCTTACCTTGGCTAATGACGGAGAATGTACAAACCCAGTTATGAAAAGGTCAGAAAACTGAAAGAATAAACTATACCAGCAGAATCAAGCAGTTTTAGGAGAACACACAATGAAAACCCAATTGACTCAATCTTGTAAGGGATGGACAGGCAGAAAAAGCCCCACATGAGGGCACTGGGAACCAGTCACGGTGGTGCTGCTGCTTCTGCAGGTAAAGGAGAGAGCTGTCATGAGCACAAACGTGCAAGCCAGCCACAAATACATCTAAGGCAGAGCGAGAGCAAAGCTTCTATCCATGAGAATTATCAAGTTCTGGAAAAAAAATCTTTCAGTGCAGGAGTTTATGGAAGATAATGTAAAATATGACAGAGTGCTGGAATTGGGGACCCAGAGAGGCCTGTACTCCTCTCCAGTGCCACAGCCCCTACACACTCCTCACAGGAGGACATCAAGGGTGGAAACTCCACCTTCTGTGGAGCTGCTGACAAAACACTCAGCTGTAACACAGGCCAAGCCCTCCTGGCCAGGGCTCAGGAAATCCTGCAGCTTGGACACCTCCAGAAATCCCAAACATAATCAGAGCTCCTTGGGACTTGTGTTCCCCACAAGATTATGTGGCTTTTGGGGTGACTGCTAACACAGCTGTCATCTGCACTTTTAAGCTGTAAACTCTTGACAAGAATTTCTGGGAACATATAGGACAATATTAACTGCTAAAGTGATTCACTTGTGCTTGAATCAATCCTCCTTTGTCCTGACCCAATGAGCAAGACAGTCAGACTTAGGGACCAGAAGACACTTTTATAACAACACAACACAATACAGGAGCCTACTCTGAGCAGATAAATCCATCAAGTCAAACACTATAAAGAAGACACTTCTGGTTTCTAAGATCAGTAATTGTGCATCAGTGCAGCCCTGCACAGGACCTCCTCAGGTCCTTCTCTTCATAGGGAGGGCTCATCAGCTCAGCTGCAGCATCCTGCTGCTGCACAAAGTTGGCCTCGGCTCAAGAAGTATCTTGAGCCTCACCCTGGGATTCTGTGTCCCCTTGTCCCCTGCACAGGGTGCAGAAGGCCAGCTGCAAGCCTTCTCTGACAGGCTCTGGTTTAACCTTCTCTCTGAAAAGTGAGGAAATTACTAGCCTGGGACTCTAAGCCGAGATTTGTGTAAAACATACCAGATGGGTACACTGCTATCAAGTTAACTTCAGTATTAAAAATAGCAAAAGAAATTTCACATTGAAGATTAAGTGCATTAGTGGATCATGTAACCTTGCTTCAGACCAAGCTACGCTGTAAACAATTTTCAGCCCTCAGCATAAACATACAAGACATGTCGTGAAAACATTTAGTTATGTGAAGTTCAACGTCTATGACACTCTCAGGTTACAAGCACATTTTCTTGAGAAATAAATGGCCTCCTTACAAAATAAGATGACGATGATGATAACAACATTTCTTGTGCTTTAAATTTGATCCGAGTGTCTTGCCACTATGCACAAGACCCTGCATTTCAACCTAGACAGCCCTGACATTTAATAAGCCAAGTTTATTTGTAGAAAGTGAGCTGGAAATTAGTTCTCTCACACACTGTTGTGCCAACTGCAACCATGAGAACTAATTTCCAGCTCACTGCACAGAACAGGAATCTTAAAGATGACTGCATTTTGTTTTTGCCCTATAGCTTTTATCCTTCTAACTGGTATATTTAAGAGCACTTAATTGCTCAAGCAATGAGTCTTCCACAGTGACAAATCTCCAGTTTAGACTCCACAATAATAAATCTTTGTCTTCTTTCAGCAGCTGGCGAGGTTTGATTTGGACTTTGAATTTAGGCCCTTTCCTCAGGCTTAACAGTTACAACTTGTTTCTGCTGTCTGCTGAAAGCGTGACATTAACTCTTGTCCTTAAATGCATTATCGTTGCTTAAGCTTAGTGCTTTTGGTGTTAGAACTGGTTGCCCCTCTGTGGTGCCCAACTAAGACACACACTAAAAATTTCCCATTAGCCTGTGCTGGGATTTCACAAAGCAACTTTAACTCATTAGTATTTACACAGCATCACTGGTCCACATGACACTTCACAGACATGATGACAAGCTGGAGTTTATAACACAATCTTTCAATAGATGCCTTCAGTGCCACAAAGAGCTAATTTAAAAACAGGTGGAAGGAGCCTTCAGCCACCCCTTTTAACAGCCAACAGAGGAGTAACATCCCCACAAGCACCTCACAGTCTGTCCACAGAACCAGGATAGGCGTTATCCTGCATTCTATGACAGATGCCCTAAGTATGTTCCTGTAACAGCTCTGGCAAAAAAAAGGCAAAACTTAGGTATGATCATCAAACCACAAGAGGAAAAACTACCTCAGGGTAGAAACAACTGGAGACTCTATCTCCCATGTTGCTACAGGCTCCCTGCAATACCTTAGTAAAACAGTTAGGCCCAAGTCTTTGAGAATTCATGCATATTAATTACCTGTGTAGTAAAGCCCTGGGCCTATGCTTGCGGAACAAACTCAACCACTGAAGGTTTGCAGGATCAAGGTCTCACTTCCCTTTGCCTTAGTTCTTCCCCCTGTACAGTTCCATAGAACTCTCAGCTGTATTCAACATTCTAACAAGTATCTAGAGCAGGGCCTGATTTTGCTATATATAAAATACCTTCTTAAATAACTAATCTTGGATAAAAAAAGGTGAATCCTGACTTCTTGTGACAGCCACACAAAGGACTTCATTAGCTTCTGGTAGCAATGTTCATTCCTTCAATCCAGAAGAAACTGCTTTGGCCCTCCAACCTAAGTCACCACTTAAGTGGTTTTATTTGCTTTACCACTTGCCAACAAGACAAATAACTCTCTCTTAAGCACAGAGCTTGCCAGCTGACTGAACAACTCACAGAAACCTTGGACTAGGCAGGGACTACTCTCACGTGTGTGCAAAGGCCTGGCACATCTGGGACTATCAGAGCCTCTGTGCACAATCTACCTGCACACCATCAGCAAGTGTTTTTAGCTGGGTGTGGGGGTTTTTAAACCTCAGCATGACAGTGTTTTAAATAGTCAGCTCTCCTGTTTACTACGGTCCAATAGATTTCACTCCCAGTTTCCCTAGTGAAGAGCCTGGCAATCCTCATTACACTGAGGGTCTTAACGCTACGAGAGCCAAAGATGAAAAGGCATAATATCCCTTGCCATATCAGCTGGGTGCAAAAACACATCTTCAAAAATCTCTTATAAAAAATACTAAGCATGTGCATTCTTCTGGAATTCCGTGTTCAGTTTTCAGCCACCCCTTTTTTAAGATGTCTTCCCTATATTAAAGGCTACTTTAGTAACTACTATTTTTTCCCACCACAGAGTTTACAGCATAAGCAACCATCTCTTTATTAAGGTGAAGGCACACAGCTTGTCTCACAGCCAGGCTGCTTCTTCAGACCACTGATGATTTGGGCCCCAATTTTGACAAGTTAACAAGAATTTTACCTCCAAATATTTAGGAAGCTCACTATATGTTTGTCAACTAGATTAAAGCTCTTACACCTCCTTAGCTACTGTCAAGTAGCTTTTCTGTGATTAGATAAACAGCTTGAGCTTCCTGAGGCTAACAGAGTGGTTTTGCTAGGCTCTCCATAGCTCCTCTCAGAAAATCCATTTTAAAACACAGGCAGGTCATTCCCTCCAAAATCCTGGCTTTATCAAACATCATCTTCCTAATTCCTGCCAGGTGCTGCTCTCAGGCAGGCATTATGACCTTTTACTTTCCATTTAATATACAGCCTTAGCACAGAACTATGTACTTTTCTCTCTCTTTTCAGTCCTTGAGGCACTGACACCAGTTAGCACTTCTTTTGTCTTTCACAAATGCAAATTTATGGTCTGGATTTTTGCATTTGCTTTGCAAAATGACCACAAAAAAAAAAAATCTATTTTAAGTTCTTTCTTTAATTTAGAATGGTGGTATTTTCGCAGCAGCTCAGACAATTAGGACCTATGACCCCTGTGAAGGATGGGGGATTTATATTCTTCTGGGCTAAATTTGTCCAGGCACTCAGTGGATGCTTTGGGAAAATCCCAGTGCACATATGCAGTTTGAGGAGCATTTCTGCAGATTTTTGTCCGCACACAGAGGACATTAGACCTCAGTTAGAAGCTGGCAGTACAGCTCCATGGTTGTATATCAGTCAGTGTTACAGTAAGCTCACTCAAGATGTTATCAAATATTATTTTGAAGGCTCTGGCTTACACATTTCCCCTGAAATACTGACTGCAAATCTTCTAGAGCTTTTGCAGTAAGAAACTAAATTTCTTAAAATGGAATTTCCTAAAAACCTTGCATCTTCTACAAACTTCACTTTGTTTCCAGCATCTGATGCTGACTGAAGAATTTAGCTCAACCAAAAAGTCAAACTGGTGAAGAAATGTCAAAACTCATAGAAAACAAGTATCATTGTATACTGCATCCACTGGGCATTGAACAAGTTTTGACATGCAAGTTTTGATATGGCTTTTCCCCCAAGAATCCCCACTTTATCTACAAAGATATATCTACTTTTTGTCAAAAGTAATGTACTACTTTCATGCACATCATAATCTCTTCTATAAAAAATTAAAGGGAGAGTTTCCAAGTGTACCATGATGAAAATACACATGCTTAAAACAGTTAAAATCTGTTTTATAATAACTTCCTTAGTATCAGCCTACACCAGTAAAAACTAATTTTTAAAAAACCCAAAAAGGCAGACCAAAAAGCCTCTAACACCCGAACCCTGTCTGGAGGCTTAGCAGCAACTACAAATGCTTTGTGGTGCTGTAAGTGATATAACTGAAGAGAGGGGTTAACAGCTAAGAAACACTATTTACTTTAATTCCACTAAGTAGAAAATAAGATCAGTATTTAGTAAATATTTAATTTACATTCTGAGAAATGCAAAAATTAATGCAAGTGATTGTGGGTCTGTGAGCAAACTATCTATCTGTAACTGATTCTGCGGATTTCATATGCAGGACTGATGCTGACCTTGACAGAAATTGTCATGCATTTGAAATTTTACTTTCAACAGTCAAGTTCTTAAAAATATCCTAAACAAATCGACATGGCACTTGCAGGGAGTTATGGCATGAAAGTTTTGCTCCAGGTTTTCTGCTGACTCGCCCACCACCACACTCTTGTAGCTCACACAGCAGATGCTTACAGGGAAACCCACCACAACGACGGCAGATTGCTTTTAAGAAAGACCAAACAACTCCCAGCAAGTCTGCAAAACTAAAACTAACTCTCCTTCGGTTCTTCTCAAAAGAAAGAATCAGTTCACTGGTTTTCAAACTATTGGAAACTCCCTGGCCTTTGTCAGGTTAATGTTTTCCAACCCTCGTGATTAACTGCACCAGCTTAAATTTATGAAGGGGAACACTACCTCCTGACCGGCTGTCAAGATGCTATCGCAGCAAACACACCTCTGGTGGCTTCAGAGGCCCAGCAGGCACTGGCAGCCCCAGCACTAAGCCGTGCCCCCCAGCCCAGGGAAGACACACTCCCGGACACCCAGTCCCCAAAAACCCTTCTGACCTAAGGGTGGTTTATTACCGCAGCTTACGCGCAGCTCCACACGGCCAAATTATCAGCAGCAGGAAAAAAGTGAAATTACTTTAGTTTTAATAACAGGCAAACATTTTCAGTTGCTACTTGTATTTGAGACCATGGGAGTGAAAGGTCCTTTTTCTCACACTGCAGCTTATTGGGGCACATTGCACCAATGTGCAGTACAGATCTGCAGAGTCAAGAAGCCCTGAAAAGGAAGATCAGAAGCATGAGATTAGTTTCACTGACAGCAGCCACCACCCTAAGACAGCACAGCCCAAACCTGAGAGGCAGGCTCCATCTCTCCATCTCCCACAGTATTTCTGCTAATGAAATCACCCTCAGCTCTCTTGCATGGTTTAACACGAGCCAGTTTCATGAGACGAGTCTTTTCCAAGGGCTTTGCCTCCTGAAGCCAATAAAATGCACACACTGGTGACCGCATCTGAGGTGGGCCAGGCTGACTAAAAAAACCTCTCCATTCTGCGTCTTCTGAGAGATTCCTGCACAAAGAGAAAGTGTTGCTATCCTAAATTTACAGGACTTTGAACATGTTCACTTCATCCCCTGGCCACACAAACCACAGGGGTGAGTGGGGACCTGGTGATGGCCAGTGCTGCCACCACACCAGCCTCTTCCCTCTCCAAATGGCCAGCACCATGCACACTGTTTCAGGTACTGGGCTTTAACAAGTCTATTACCTGATCCCAAATCCCACATTAATTAAAATTTCAGCTATTTATTTCAGTAGGATTGTCATAATACCAGTTTTAAGAGTTCATAATGAAGAAACATACCATGTTCCTCAGATAACAACTCTGTCCTAGCCCCCCGAGGTGATGCAGTCTTGCTCTTCCAGCCGTGGTTACCCTGGGCCTGCTGACCTCAGGGGCTGAGCAGGACAACTTTACTTGTTTTCTTCCATTCTGCAGGCTTCTAAGGCTCCCCCCTCTAGCAGCTCAGCTGCTACCACCACAGGGCCTTGCTCCAGCACAGATGAATAATAACACTCCACAGACGCCAGCGGAGCCAGACTCAGCCCAGAGCTCATAACCGTGTATTTATTTTTCACACTTTTAGTAAATCAGTTTATCAGATTTCTCTACCCTCCGAAAGCCAGAGGTTTTCCCCTGTCTGCCTTGTCACAAGCCAGACGCACTTAATGCTCTGGTCATTAAACCCATCTTTCTGTTGCACTTTGAAAAGATAAACAAAATCATCAGAAACTGCTTAACTTCAGTGCCTTTTTCCTTCTTAGGATTTGACTGGAAATCCAAATTCTTATGTCAGGAAAAACAAGCACATTTTTAGAAGAGGTGTGTCTTAGTTCAGATTAGTGTGGCATTCAGAAGTCGTGCAAGTGCCAACATGGGAAGAAAATACAGCATGTTATATAAAATAGGTATGTTTAATTATTTTGGAATAAGATGATAACATCTGCTTCCTCAACTGCTTATTCTCTATTTAATATTCTACCCTGGCATATTAAATGTCCTCTCTTGCTTCCTGGACAATGGTATGGTACAACAGTTCAAACTCTACCATTCATAATTTTAGTATTTGATCTGGACATCAGACTTAAAAAAAACGAAAAAGAAAAACCAACCCACAATCAGACTTAACATTAATATTTTTATATGACAGACTAGATATCCCTATGGGTATATCACAGTAACATACTCCACTGAAGACACTGAAATTATGCTTGGCCAAACTGAGGACATCTTCAAGCCTGAGAGCTCACTGAAACACATGGGATGACCAGCATGCACTAACGCTCGAGTGTGCACATCTGTACAACACTGAAAGAGGGAAAACCCCACACTTCTTCTTACTCAGACTTTCTGATACAAGTGACCAACCACCAGTCTATTTGGTGAAACCATCTGCAATGACTCTGACTGCCAGTGGTGCAGAGCCGGCTGCCTTGTCCTTGCCAAAAAGCAATTTAAGGCTGAATGAACACTAGTGATTCCTATTTCACCATCGGATTTGAAGACTTACAGACATGCAAATCCCAAAGGTTCCTTTATCAGCTGATCCAAGTTTTCTAAAAATTAACGCCTGATTACGACAAAATTGAGTTTGCCCCCTCCTAGTCATCAATTCTTGTAATTCTTTTCATTATTAAAAGGACATTTCTTTCTCTGTGACAACACTGCCTTACTGTAATTTTATTCTGATGCTTCTCTCCAGGCCTGGAATAATTTTTCCACTACCTTCTCCAGCTTTTCCACTTCCTTTTAAAAATACTGACACCAGGCATGGAAAAACAGAATCATACAGCAGTAGCAAGCACCAGGTCCTTGGGGCAGGTGCCCTCCCGTACATGCCACACCAGTCCTTCATACCACAGCAGCCCACTGTGGACTCTGTTTAAGGTGTTTGATCCAAATCTCTAGAACCTTTCTAAATCACTATTTCATGAAGTTCAAATCATGCCTGTGGAACTGCAGGTTTTTAACTGGCTGCCTAAACCTTTCTCTGGTAGTACTGAAAACTAGATTGTTTGACTTCAACTCGCCAACAGATCCACCTTGTTCTGGGAAAATACCTAGTCATTGTTTTTAATCACTCTACTATTTCTTCATGTCACATAGAAGACTGAGTAGCAACATTTATTTTCATATCACTGAAATATTTGTGATTGATCACATCATCAGCTGCTGCAGGACTTCATGATCAACCTTAAACTAATGGCAGTAGAATCCAACTGTAATCAGCTGGGGAGGGAAGGGAGGGGAAGATGATCCCCAATCAATAAAATCTGTTTAAATTAATCCACATAAACTTTGAAAAACTAAACAAAAAATTATCATGTTATTACTGGTACTAATTTTTTGACAAATTACATTTAGGAACAGATGATGCACAAAGACCATACTGTGCCTGTTGTTCTCCCTGGTAACTCATTTTCATCAGGCACTCTGGGACTTTCGTCAGCCTTTTTAAACTCCTCAAAGACTTCATACTGTCATTTTACTTGCATTTTGAGATATTTCAGTAAACCCTAAGATGACTCAGCTGGAGTAACATTTCAAATGAGAAAGTGCATCAAGAATTAGTTTGTTCAAACTCAGGAAGAAATCAGAGGGGGTTGATTAGGTCTCAGATGGATGCCTGTGATATTTTGCAATAGCAAAAATTATAATACAAAGCATTCTGATATTTCTGCTTGACAAGCAAGGCCTGCAATGTTTACCTGCGACATATGCATTACATAAATTATTAAGAATCAAGCAACAAGAATTACTTCCTGTTCTAATCAGTGTGCGGCAATGTCAAAATAAACAGGATACTGTCCAAAGACATATTGAGAAAATTTGACCGAAATTGCATTTAAAGTTTATCATTTATAAACACAATTTATAACTGCGTTTATGCTTAAAGTGAAAGCTGCTGTGTGCTGAATTTTCTTTTTTTTTAATTCTTCTTTGATGCTGGAATTGCCAGAGGCTTATCAAATAAGAACAGGCCAGAGGGATGGGTGAAAAACGCTCAGATAACGTTTGACTTCCCAGCAGCAGGGATGCCCCATCGGTCACATCTCATTTGCCCCAAAACTAATTTGTCTTCTTCCAGCATGGGGGTGGGAGGGTGGAGAGGCCAGAAATGAAATAATCAAAGTACATGGGTAGGAAAAATAAGCATTTTCAAGATAAAGACACATAACTGCCCAATCCAGACCGGCTAACAGCATGTAAGTTACTGCTGATTCAGTACGGCAGTGGCACACTACCTTAGCTAGTCTGAGCACCCAAAGCAAAGTCCACTGCAACAGCGGCAATCTCCCAGCGAACTTGCACTCTTATTATTTATTGTCATACCGAAAAAGTAGCTGAGGTCTAGTTTTTATCAGAAACACGATTAAAGTTTTAATCCTGGTCAATAAACGTGCTTGAGTACAATGCGAACAGCACGAAGCGCTTAAGGCAGAACTCGAACGCCCGAGGGGGCGGCGCTGGGCGCTCCCCCGCGGGCAGCCCCGGCTGAGCCGGCCCCGGGGCAGGGCAAGGGGGCAGATGATCACAGCCTACCTGTGGTTAAATTGTCGTTGATCTTCAGCGGCACCCTTAAGATGTAGACGAGGAAGAGCATGATGAAGAACCACAGCGTCCAGAGATAAGTCCAGGACCAGACGATGCAAGACTTGAGCTGTTCCAAAAAGCCCGTCCCAGCTTCAGCCATGTTTTTTGGAGAG
>VXBQ01011391.1:39221-66234 GCA_013400175.1 Phainopepla nitens | reverse complement strand
GCTGCGGGCACGGCGGCGTGCGGCCGCACCAGAACCGGGGCACAGCGGGGCAGCACCGCCCTGAAACTTCCCCCCCGCGTCTTTACGTTCTTCAGCAATGGTTTCTGGCGGCGTTTTCACCGCGCAACAGGACTTTAAGCCTGAAAAGGGCTCGCGTAGGATGTTTTTTTGCTATTGATTCCTCTGAGCTTCTTGCTGGG
Organism: Phainopepla nitens; assembly: GCA_013400175.1. NCBI lineage: Eukaryota > Metazoa > Chordata > Aves > Passeriformes > Bombycillidae > Phainopepla > Phainopepla nitens. The sequence continues at coordinate 66,034 of VXBQ01011391.1, read as the reverse complement.
ATAATGAAACAGGCACAGAAGTCCCTGCGTGAGTGTGTTGGTGTGTACAGTGCCCAGCAGAGTCCTGAGCCGCAAAACTCTCCTCCTTGGAGATAACTGTGTGGCGCAATAAATGGGTGGGAAGGGACCCATTCCGAGTTCCGACCCCCCTGCCGAGGGCAGGGAAGGCACCCACTGGATGTGTGTCTCGTTCAAATAGGGTCAGTAAAGCGTAAACTTCACGTCATTAAACTGTACTTTCGAGAGAAACATTTTGTTTCTTCCATATACGAGGCATTTGTTCATGAAACAAGTTTTGACAGAAGAATGTGATAAAAATTCAGGTCCGTAAACACGGCTGATCTCTGCTTTTTTTGGTGTCACACAGCTTACAAACATTTAAGTAAATATGCACCACATACTGCAATTTGTTTGGATCTCTCTCCTGTGTTTCCACAGTCTACATCCAGTGGGATAACACTCTCCGTCTTAAGAAACAGGAACTATTGATAAAGTATTACCAAAAGAACAAAAAGTCCTTGAAAATGTCTCCAGCTGGTAGTAACCACTCCAACCTGAGGTTTTCTAGGCTGCCAAAGAAATAGTCATCACAGAGAAAAACATAGTAGCTTTCCTCGAATGTTTACGATACCCAAAGGCATTAAACCAAAATAAATCTGTATCTGTACAAATTGATATCGTCTCACAGTAGCAAAGGCACAAAATTTGTTCTTCCAGACTAATGTGGGACTTGATGCTGGATAGGGAACACTGGCTGTGTCTTCTGATTAAGGGACCATGGTCTCCATATAAAAATATTGGTGCAGGACTGACAGAAGTTTTTCTTGTTGATAAATCACAAAACTTTTAAAATTCGAATATACAGATTAACTACATAAAAGGTCATTTATAGTTTCATTACATACCAAAGAAAACCGCGTTTCAAATTTTTCAGCTTCCCCTTCCAGTTATAAAGGGAAGAAATTCTTAATACATTAGGTCACATCTGAAAAACCTCAACCTTATTCAATCATGCAGTTATTTATAAATCAAAATATTCCTCTCACATTTTCTCATGTGTTAGAAAAAAGACCAAGGCAGTAGGCAATTTTTCACTTTTATAAATTTTCCTCTACGTATATTAATTTTCAGTATATTAGTGCTTAATTTATGACCAATTTATGACTATGACCAATTTATTTTATGTATGAAAGATAGAGATGGTGTATAGGGCTTTTCCAAAGTTTCTTATAAACAACTTTTCATTCCATTATCTTTTACTGAAAGACAGGAGTGAATTTTGCTGTGTCCTCCAGCTCTGCTTTCTTTATATCTCTTGTATTACTAGAAGATCAAAACACTATGAACTGTGCCCACTTAAAGCACAGTTATTAATTTTATGCCTTTCTTCCTCTAAGCATTAGTGCTTATTCTTCCCCTGAAATTACAGAAGTTATTAATACTTTGCAGTAATGTTATGCATTTCACTTCCTGATCTCCAGTGTTTTTACAGTGAGCATAAAGTATTTAAAAAAATAAGGATTTCTTATTAGGTGCTGTACAAAGAAAAAACCAACAAAAAAACCAAACAAGCAAACAAACACCACAGCAAAAACAGTGGCACAAACCAAACCAAAAACCCAATCAAACAAAAACACCAACCTTCCAAAAACCCCAAAAAAACCAACCCAACAAAAACCCCAAATAAAACTCCCCAAAACCTCAGGAAATAAAAAGCATGTGTCCAAATCCAAATGTTTGTATGAGGTGACAAGCAATTACGCACTGGATATCTTGACTCAAGACTAGCTTTGTGCATTCATATGACAAATAACATTTCTTCTGTTCCTTCTAAAGAAACACCTAAGCTGACACTCAAGGCAAGTTCACTCTTCAGGCTCTATTTAACACAAATTATCTCTTGTCTCTCAATTCTTTTTGAATGCAATTCCAAGTAAATACAAAGCCTTGAAATATGCATTTCACAAGTCAGAAGCAAACTTCAGTACTATGAAAAGACACCCTTTTGAGTGTCATCTGGCTTCAGGCACTCATTTGCTAAGTCAAAGTATGACAGAATACAGCTGAAGTGAATCACTGGGCAAAAATAATTTTGAAAATAGTGTTTTACCTTTCTGCTAAGATTTTCCACTCAATTATCTCACTTGTTCAGCATTTTCTCACGCAAGGCCTCAGTTCCTGCCTCAAAATAATACCTGTAAGTGCAACCACTACTCATTTGTTTGCCATAAACCCAGTTTAAAGTTCCTAATTTCTCATGACTGTTGATGACTTTGCTAAGTGAAATCAGGAAGCAGAAGCAATGACAGTTACTAAACATGAGGTACAGTGAAGTTTTGTTTCTTTTCAGAAGAAAGACACTTTCTTGAGCTGGGGTCCTGGCAAATAAAGAGTAGATGGGACCACTGTGCAGCAAAAGTCCAGTTTGAAAATTTTGTCCACCCAGTCTTCGTATGGGTCCAAAGTAGTGGGGTTTTTAATGTTTGGGTGTTTTAGTAAACCTTAAAATATCTTCTGTCTGATAATTTCAGAGAACAGAATGAGAGAACTTTTCTAGGCCCGTAATGTGCAACCTTCTTGGAACATGGCTATAAAATAAGATTGCACTGGGGTCTTGGCCAGGCACATTAGTCAAGGACATTCAGCAAGGGCAGAAATGAGAGGTACATGAGCTCCACGAGTATATGTGAGGACTGGGAAACACTGTCAGCTTGGTTCAAAGGAGCCAGACATCCCCCTGGCCTTCAGCAGATGTCTCATTAGCAAGTGAATCCATTAAGTAGCGTTATGCCCAACACTTTTTCATCTAGATACATGCTAAACAGCAACGTGCATACCTATGCATGCCTATGTCCAGATGTGAATTTACATCCATATAAATCCATACAGTGCACCTATTAGGCAGATCAGCTGCATATTATACAATGTCAGGGTTGAACTGGAGATGGCAGCATAAGCTGGAACCAGCAGGGGTTGAGAAGCAGTGTGCCAATGTGAGTGAAAGCACTGGAGGAGAGTTCAGGGGATCCTGTGCACAGCACTTTTCAGACATACCAAAATCTGCATAAAATACCTGAATCACGTACCAAAAATCTGTTTTCAGCTGAAGTACATACAATCCTTAGTCACAGTCCAGAGAACTGAAAATATGCTAAGAAATACTGACATTAAAAAATTGTGCTTAATTTATAATTTAATTGATGTATTTTTATTAAAACAAAAATATTGCAAAAGTATGCAACTACAGACTTCTGAACAGTGTGCCCAGGCTGAAATTTCTGTTCCCCATTCTAAAAGTGGGGTATTACAGTATTTCAGGAATAATCTTCAGCGTAAATATGGTAATATTTAAAAATGTGCCACCAGTACTAATTAGGAAAAGTCAAACTTTTGAGCACTAACTTATCAAAAAGCTTAAAAAAAAGGTCTCCATTATTAACAAAATGTTGTCCATGGCTATGGGTACTCTTCCAGAAAACAGGGTGCTGTGTAATGTGTCTGGGTAGTTGCATGGGAAAGAGGAAAGCCTGCCTGAAAGTTGCTTAATGATCTTTACTGACAAAAAATTCAACCAGCCCACTGCCCTAACTGCAAGACAAGTAACAAAACCCAGGTTAGAACCGGCTCAGTTAAGTATCAGATGTCAGTGCAAAGAGAAGGCAAAGGAAGGTGTTGGTAAATAGCTAGTGCTACTCAGAGCAGATTTTCAGTATTTTTGGGCAGTGTTCAAAATAATTCATAACCAGAAAGGAAACCCCAACCAAATTCCAAAAAGAACAAAAAGAAAAAAAAAAATCCAAATCTATTTTCTTTGCTGCTTTTTTGCCTAATTACTCTTTTCCCTCTAAAAATGAGATGGGAATTTCACCCTGACTGTCAGCACACTTAGGCATCAAGGTGGGGAAGTGCCTCACCCCCAACACACACATTTGATAAAGCAAATTGTTTGGGGTTATTTTAAATCCATGGAAATATCCCCCAGGAACGCTTACATATTTCTGTGAAGTGGACGCACACATTCATTGAGGCATTTTATTAAGTTTCTTTGTAAAAGGTGGTGGAGGAAGACACGTCAGTATTTGCACAAGATGGTACGTGCTTAGGATTCATAAAGGAATCATGTGAGATTGGCCCCTGGTCAAAAGAGAGCTCTGCACAAGCCAGAATCTGGCATCTGCATCCACACATGGTCTGTACGTCACGAGAGGCTGTGGGAGAAACAGGGAGGCAGAGACAGATGGTGAAAAGCCCGGAGGGAACCAGCACTGGTTCCTCCCTCCCCTACTGAGGTCGAGGAAAAGGACAAAAGCTCTGCTCCCCACATCCATGCCTTGGACTGAAGCCAAACAGTAAATCTACTTTTTTTTTTTTTTTTTTTTTTTTTTTCAGGGGGTANTTTTTAAGGCGATGCATTTGTGGGAGATGTAGAAGACATGGCCTTTTTTTCACTGAGTGGTATCTTGACCTTTTTTTTTTAAGGAAAAATATGTTCAGTGTCATCTTCAATTTAGCGAGTGTTGATATTATATTTAATGAAAAGACTTTTCAAAGTGAGAAAAAGGTCTCAACTACTCCCATCTGAAATCTGCAATTAGCAGAGTGTAGCTTATTTTTTCCTCTAGCATTTGCAACACAGCATCTTTACCTGCTATTTATTGGTAGAAGCACAGAAATCCACTGGCAATTACATTTTACTTAATCTCCAGAAATTCAGAGGAAGGAAACAGAGCAGTCACAGTGCTGGATCATGTACAGGTAATTATTGCTGCTTGAGGCTGGCAGCAATTACAGAGGGCAAGAACAGCTCTGCCTGTAGGCAGGAAGGGATTGAGCAAGCCATGGAAGCAGGTAGCATCTAAATGGCATGTCATTTACTCATATCACAGCTAGATTTGGCTCCCAAGCCAAATCTTGTTAAACCTTTGCAAAATCAAGATCCAGAATATCCTTTCACCTTGTCTGATGCAATTATTTTCTCCTTTGCTTGCTTATCTTGCCTCTCCACCCCCATCCAGTATACCATTGCTGAGAAAACCTCCCTCACAGAGCCTCTTCTTACCCTCTCCACAGATGAAGGTCCCTGTGAGCTTGTCTTTAAATTTAGGCTACGGAGCAATTGTCTGTCTTACATGTTGGCTTCATCATATCCTACTTTCTTCCCTCCTTTGCTCTTCAGTTTTGCTTGATCTGTTCTTACTGGGTCACAGTCTTCTTTCTTCTGCACCCAGCAGCCATTCTTCAGATCCAAACATCTTTCTCACAGCATCCTTTGATTCAGTCCATCCTGCCTCCCCTTTTAGTAGTGATGCAATCCCTGTATCACATTACATTTAAGAAAGCCTCATCCCTGGTGACCCTGATGCAGTCTGTTAAGGAGAAAGAGAGTTCTGGAAAGGAAAAATTGTGATGGCCATTTCTCAAGTAAGAGTCTCCCGGCTGCAAAAGTGACATTCCAGAGCAAGCCCTTGTCTTTAAAATATTTTTGTTCAGTTAGAAGGATCTGACAGACCCTGCAGCTTCTCTCAGGCTCTTTGTGGGCAGGTGATGGGCACTGGAAAGAGAGAATGAAGCTTGTCACTAGTACAGAGCCCAGAGTGGCGGGGTGAGGCACTGGAAGAGGTTGCCCTGAGAAGTTGTGGATGTCCCATTTCTTGGCAGTGTTCAAGGCCAAGTTGAAGAGGGCTTTGAGCGTCCTGATCTCGTGGAAGGTAGGACACTGAGTTGGAACTAGATTATGGTTAAGGACCATTCCAACCCAAATTCTATGATATGATGTTCTTCTGAATGAAATTTCTTCTTGAAATTATTCCAGGTAATGAATATGAGCATCCCACTTCAATGCAAGATATGCCACTGGGAACAACAATTAACACTAGCTTTGTTTTAGATTGTTGGGCAACCTCTTCCAGGGCCTCACCACCCTCACAGAATTTCTTCCTAATATCTAATCTAATCTAATAACTAATTTTATTGATTCTTCCTTCCCCTCTTAATCTCAATAGTTTGTGTTTCTTCTACATTTTTCAAATAAAGTGTGTGCTCTTTGGCCAAACTCAGGCCTAGGTGAATTCTACATTATATCTATGCTTTTATATAAAAATTTTGTAGTTCAGCCTCCTTCTAATTGTGAAGAACACAGAAGGGTAAGGCAATGAAGTCACCTGGCCGAGATTTTCTTCATTCTCATACCTGCTACTGTTGGTAAGCACAACATAAAATGACTTTCTCTGTTATAAATTACTGCTGGCTGGTAGTCTACTTATTACATTATCTCTTACCATGCAGCTCTGAGTTTACTCCACAGCCGAGTGTGTTTGGACAGCCTTAGCTGAGACTGTCACAGATGCAGGAGTGAGGTGGGAGCCTGCAGCCCAGGAAACACTGGCATTTCTCACATACACCACCCACTTGTCAGAGCAAGGTGTGTTTGTACTCCAAGCACCAGTGGATACCTGCAGTGCCATTATTCAGTACATATCCCTGGCCCCAATTACTGAAAGCTGCTATACCTATTACCTATTACTGAAAGCTGCTATAGATATAGTATTACTAATTCCCTGAGAGTTTCTTTCATGACACTTGCCACTACAGTACCATGGACTGTCTATGAACTGTCCATGTTCTCTTTTGCAAACAGAAAGCTGTGATGAAGAAGGAAGAACACTAAATATAGCCACTAACATGGGATCTTAGGTATCACTGGCTACTCATAACATCATATTTGTTGAACTCCAGTCTGACATCCATTTGAAAGAGCAAGTGCTTCTGTAAACCTGGGCTTCTCTGGGCTTGCATACAGGTAGTAGTTCTCAGAGTGGCCTTCAGTTCCTTCCCTTCTCAATATACCTTGCCCTTCCCATACATTATGCCTTAGAAATAAGAGTTATTTTCATTCCTGCTTCTGCTATTCAACAATTTTCAGAAAGGAAGAAAATACTTTCTTTAGTTTCCCCCACTGCTTTTACTAGATATATTTGTATATTTTTCTTGCCCTCTCACCCTCCATAAAATTAGCTGTTAGGCCTTTTTTATCATACATAATTTCTATCCATGCAGACTATTCCCCAAGTCTTTATCTTTTCTATTTTACACTTTTATCTTCTGCACTTGAGAATGGAAATCCTTAGGAATGCCTCTCCTGCAGGCTATCCCAAGTCTGCTCTGGATAATTGGTTTTAATGGCATACCTTTCTCTTGGTCGTTCCTACAGAAGTTGTTCTGTTCCCATCTTGATTCCTGACAAACACACATCTGATGGATGCTCATTTACATTTGACTCCAGTCTTGGCTCACTTCACTTTCTGTTTAGACATCATCAGTGCAGGTAAAGAAGCCAGTTTGTCTTCATGCTGCTGACTGAATCAGTTGCTCTGCATGGCAGCAGGGAAGAGGAACAAGATAAAAACCCTGGTGGGCAAGCAGGGGCCTTCACCCATACACTTCTGTTCTGTTCTACTCAGCATTTCCTAACCTTGCTGGTAAGGCACAAATAGCTGTATTGAAAGGGCTTTTCCTTACATAAAAAAAGGAGAGATTCTGAGAAAAGGACATGGTAATGGTTGCTGCTCACCTTCTGTGGTGATCTCCACCACAGGACTGCCACATGATTATAGGAAACCCCTCAGCTGCATTGAAAACCCACTGTTACAGAACCTCCTGGAACCTCTTTTACTGGGTATGTTACTTTGTTGGTAACTTTCATGATTCCTAGAACAGTAATACTTGATTGTGAGCTTGCCCAGATTGCATCTGCTACTGCCCTGTTTCTCAATGTTGTCATCAGCTGTGTTTTGACACCAGGCACTGGGTTACCACTGTCAGCAGCTACAACCTGGGTAGCAACTTTACTGTGTCTGAAAGGATCTTATCAGGAGGGTGAAGTACCAGGTAGCTGGATTTATTCCTTGGGAAATTGTATACTGGCACACTCCCCCTCTTCTTCATTTACATTCAGGTGGAGTAACTCTGGCCACATCAACTCCTGGTAGGACTGCAAGGCACTGTTTCCAGCTGAAAGAGCTAAGGAGAGGTAGACAAATTCTTAAAGGGAGGATGATGGCTCGCTAAGTAATTTAGTAATGAACTGGGAAAAGACACATACTAATTACTGGTTAACAAATTCTGTTGCACCTAGAGAATCAGTCATACAGAAACCTTTTCCTTGCAGCAGAGCCTTGGAACAGGAGCATCAATTCAATTCTTTGTGAGAACACGGCATTTATTTTCTTAGCAGCATCTCTCAGATCTAGCCTTTTGCATTGAGCTGTCTCCAGGCACCGAGGACAGCTGAAGAACCTTTCATACTCAGTACACGCCTACAGGAACTTTAAACAGGCTCTTGAATGACTCACACTTTTCTGATACTCTAGAAGTAATTCTGGCTAGCTTGGTGGAGGAGATCTGTCCCTATGCACACTGAGACATTTGGGAAGTTGCTTGCATGGATGTTACACCAGCTACCATCCAGTTTTCACCAGGTGAGAGGCACCTCAGAGCTTGTCAGCTGACTGATCATTGATTCCTTTTCCTTTCCACAGAAAAAAGGTAGGAAGGCAGCGTATTAAGTGCTTCCTAGCACAAAACAGGGTGGCGCATTTCAACTCTCAGTTTTAACTGACATCAGTACCTACTGAAAAACAAATTGCCTGTTGTTGGCACAGTATCCTAGATAACAAGGATTCAGTTTATTGCCCTGGAAAAGTTCACAGCAGCCCATCTTTTCATGCCAAGATGCTCTCAGCTCAGAATCCATGTGCTGGCTGGTCCACATTCTTAAGAAACAGATGGTCTCGTTTTTCATACACTCCCAGTAGCTGCTGTGTCAGTAGAGAAGGATAACATCCAGCACACATACCTAGCAGTGGCTGGTTGGTTGGTTTTATCTCAGTTTAGCATGGGTTTTAAAATTCCTAATAGCTGATGAAAGTAATACTAGAGAAGATTATTGCAATCAAGATCAGATTCTAGCAAAAGGAAATCCAAGTACCAGCTTAACATCATGATAGCCTGCAGTATCATCGGGGCTGAAATGAACAATATGCAGAGAAAAACAAGCATCTCAAAATGAGCAGAAACCAAAAAGCAGGATGTAAGGAAATGACTTAAGAGTACTGGATTTCATGTAGAAACTGGAGTTGCAGTATTCAGTCTTCAATCAAAGAGATACAGTCTGGAGATGCTCTTCAAATACCTAAAATACGTTGCAAAGAGAATTGGAAGAAGCCTTTCTTTATGCCCACAGCTAAGATAAAAAAGGTCAAAACCTGGCAGATGGTAGATTTATCTTTTCCTACAATCTGCCTTAATACTAGTAATACCAAAACCTACAAGAACTTGGAGAGGAAGGATAATCTTTAGCAATTTATTTCAGAGCAGACAAGTCTGTCCTGCCATATACAGTTGAGATGCAGCTGATGGTGTCACACTGGAAAAAGAACCTCAAGAGAAGCTTTTCCATTCCATTCAAGGATTTCTAACATCACTATTTTTCAGAAACCCTCCAAGTGAATATTCAGCTTTGGAATCTGTAATCAAAACTGGTTTTTGACTAATCATTTTTGCTACCTATGGTTCCTGTTGTTACAGTGAAGTTAAAGACTTGCAAAGCTTACTAGTTTTACAGCATCTGAAAGCTGGTTTGACAATCACGTGTAATGTAAAAGGAAAGAATAAAGCAGATTTTTCTTCCTGCTACTTAGTTTAAAACTGCTAAAGGCTCCTGAAAACTCCAATTTCTACTCCAGTGTGCATGCAGATATTAGCCTTAAGTGTCACAGCAAAGTTGAAAATGTATATATTTTTAAAATCTGTTCCTTTTTTGAATATTGATTTATTACTAATTACTAAATTACTAAATAAATTAATTTACTTAGTAATTAGCTTGCTTCTTTTCCAAGCCTGTTTGCCTAATTTCCAAATTATGTGGAAGTGATTACTGCACGGTTAGACCCAGGTTACTGTCCAAACAGCAGGTTATTAACAGAAGGGCCACCAGGGGATTTGGGGCAGCAGCCTTAGTTGAGTCTGGGTTAAGACAGACTGTGCCAGGAAGGGAGAACAGCTCAATCAACACCTGCAGCACGTGTGCCCAGACAGGTGGGCAGCAGAGGCTGCAACTCACAGGCACTGGTCAGTGCAGACTTTGGCTCTGACTGCTGTGCCAGCCTCCAGCAAACCCGTGCTCCTGGGGCACAACTTTAATTGAACTGAGCCTTTCCTCAGAGCTGCAGCATCAGGCTCCCTGTCACAGGCTGAGCAGGAACTGTGGTTGAATGGAAACACATGGCACCTTTCTTCCTTAAAGAAAACCGTAATTGATTACAGTCTTGTACCTTTTGTCACCTTACTGACACATCCTGTGTTACAACTGAAATGCTGCCTCACCTGGGAAGAGGCAGCATGACAGCATTCCATGACAGCATTCCAAATCCCAGGACTAATCTGTGGCCCCTTGCTGCACAGTTCAATCTTCTGGCACTGTCACAGCACAGCAACCATTTGAATGTTTTTGCCTTTGGGCATCTAACTTTTAACTTTTATCTAACTCAGGCTCTGCAACAGATGGAACACCACCACCCACCACTCAAGAGAGCCAGCACAGGAGCAGGGGGGCCGCTCGAGCAGGCACAAAGAAACACTTCCCATCCACAGCAGCCCAAGAGAATGAAAGGTAAATATTTTTCCTGTACGCAGGAGCTTGTGGCTGTAATTTTCAATTAGCTCCATAAACACTTCATCTGCAAAAGAGGAGATAGCCTTGTTTTCTTTTAGCTAGTTATACGAACATTTGCTCCAGGGAAGCTGAGTCCCTTCTTTACCTCAGGGGACTAAAACGCAGTTCTCTGTGTTTGAAGAAAATACCTTAGGTTCCAGATACACCACAAGTACACTGCTGCACTGTAACTGACAAGGCCTCTGGGGGCACTTCTACTTCCTAAGAGATAGTGAGCATGTTTTTCTGAACCCCTCTTCACAGTGCTGCTTGTCTTGTATTCACAGTGGTGTGGAAAAGCTGCAGCTCAGCCTTCTATGTTATTATTTTTAAATAATAAATTATGAAATAATCTTGAAGGGTAACTCAAACTGAGTTGCATACTGGGAAGCTACTTATTAAAGGAAGTACTCTCATTTCTTTCACTGATGCCTAAACCAGCTGTACTCAGTGTACGCTTGAAATTGAAAATTATTAAGCGCATTTAAAGGCAAAACTGAAATTACTACAAATCATTATGGGCATATGATGGTATCCTCCCAAACCATCCAACCAGCTACAGTATACCCACTTCAGTACGTATATTAACCACCCAGAAGCTGGAAGTTGTTTCTGATCTGACGTAATTTCAAACTGCAGCTCGTCAGGCAAAAAAGTCCCTACATGCTCCTCCTGACTGAAAAGGAACAAACCTGACATTTTTGCCCCTGCACAACTTTATCGACTTGCAAAGAAAAGATGCACAGCAAAGTCTAAATGTATCCTTTAAGACAATGATTATCACTGACCCTTTTTTCTGATGAGCACATGGCTAACATCATGCTGAGCAATACCTGTTACAGGTTAGCAAGTCACAATAGCAGAGGAAAATATTGCTCATAAGAGAACCTACCAAGTATTAAACATTAATTTTCACAGAAGGAATAAAGTGCTTATTCACAGTCCCTTTCTTTTAGCTGTAAAAGAAAAAATTGACCTTTTTGGTTAAAATCTGATGCAAATTTTCCCCTTAAAAAAAAATAGTTCAGAGTTGACACTGTCACACAAAAACTGACACTTCACGGTTATGAACAAACTAAGTTTAATCTAAACCTAGTTTACAATTGCATCAGATGAAGAACAGTTTCAGTCTTTCCAGTCAACAAATGCAGCAGAAGCTATGCCTGTGTCAGCAAGTAATTCAATACGATAGAGTGAATCCACAGAATCAAACAGTTGATGAAACTTCTATACCTACAGCATTTACAGTCTGCAAATGTGAAGGCCCAGTTTTGTCTGAAGCTCCAGACATCGTCAACACATAGGTGGGTGGTTTCAAGCTGCCTGAAAGAAACCACTGCTATGGACTCAGGTCACCATTCAGAGCTGGAGGGCACACCCAGAGCCCAGGTCCCAGTTCTGAGTTTTCCAAAAGGAAGTAAACTCAAGAGCACCAAAACGGCTTTGACAGCCAAACCAGTCTGTGGGACATGGGGATGGAGAGGGATTTCCAAACTGCACACACTCCACTGCTGCCACAGATGCAGCTGAAGACATCCCCTAGAGAGAACACATCTCTTAGGGGGTTCAATGCTTTTAACCCTGGCTCAGTCACCATCTCCTAATGAACGGTGCTGCAGCGTTCCCAGTGGAACCAGATGGTAGAATGTTATCAGAACGTAGAGCGGTGAGCAGCAGTAGCAATATAATCAAAATTACAATGACTTTTAAAGTTTCATTCTACCCACAGCATGAATTTTAAGACAGACATACAAAAAGGGGCTGCTCAGGAGAACCTGAAAGCAGAACTGCCACTCCTGTTGCAGATCTTTGCAAAGAACAGTTGCTTACTTGCAGAAGTTAAAAATTCCTTCATATAAAGGGGCACTAAGATACACAGGATGTAATACACTTCAAAAACACAAGCATTTTACAAGTTCATTTTACAAGCCATAATGTCTATTACATCAAGATTCAACAATACAAAGCTTGTCTTTATATTTAAAAATATAATATAAACTAGTAGTTCACATTAAGACAATTGCCACAGCAAAATTTCTCAGAGAAAGTGCTTCACCTACAGAAAATACCCTAAAGCCTACCAAGCAAGCCCTAAAATTCTCCAATTTAGAAGTGGTAGGGAAAGAATCAACAAAAAAGTGCAAGTTACATCCAAAACTTTGCTGGAAATCAAAAACTCCAAATGTGCCTTGTACCTCAGCTGATAGTCAGGTCAGCTTCATCTGGAGAGTCATTGCCCCTAAATATGATACAGCACACCATTTTGAAAAAGTAACAGAATAGTTGATTTACTTACAAATGGCTTTATTGAAGCTATAACTTAATAAATTTTATATTCAAGGTGTAAAGTTGTCTCACAGGCTAAAAATTAATACATCAAGAAAAAACATAAGTAATATAGATCTACTTATGTTATCCAACTGGTAGAATTGAACCTGAAGGAAGCAATTCTTTCAAGATAAGGAATTAAGACTATCACAGGACTGAATAAACAGAGAGAGAAATACAGTAATAGAGTACTTCACAGTAAAATACTTCTTTATTAGGAATATATTTAAAACTAGCTCTTTATTTCAGGTAAGAAAAATAGCATTCTGACTTTTAGTCAGTGCCGATTCTGGTAATTTGCAACATTCTAAACAGCTAGAAAACTTATTTGCACCATTGTTGCCCATTAACAATTCCCCTAACTGCCCACTCACTGCCTTTTTTAATCTTGTTCTTAAACATGTTGGAAGAAAGTCTTCAATAGGGTTTGTATTTAGATCTTGGTTGAGACTGGCTGACTGACTTGACAGTGACTCAGCATTTGTTATTAGCTCACATGCAGCTTTTATGAGCTAATTTGAAAAGAACAACATGGTTCAGGAGCTGAACTACAGAGACAATTGAGAGGGCAACTGTCCAGGAAGACTGGGGTAGAACAAATCCCACTCTTCTACTATACAGTTTAATACTGTAAAGTAGCAGCAGTTTCAAGAACTTCTACACCTCTGTATAAGAGAGCACTGAAGAACAGAATATTGGGGTATTGCTATTAAAATTCAAACAACAAACTACTTCATATGTACATTTTTATACTCAGTACAAGTCTAGACTCTGGCTACGCTGTAACTTGAAAGTTTAAGGTAATTAGATCATGCTGTAAACAAAGACATAAAAGATGTGTGTAAGCTTTACTACTTTAGGAGTTTGTATAAACACCTGCCTTCTAAAAAATAAAAAAGCTGTTTAATTTCCATTATGAGCATATAAGTAGGTAGCATACTGCAAAACAAGTTTTTATCCAATTAAAAATGAAATCTGTGCATTTCATGGAAGTGTTATACAGCGTTTGTAACGAAGTCTGTGTTTTAGATACCTGACATCCATTTTCAAAATGAGACAGACAGGGAAAGAATTCTCCAGACAAATGCATTAATTTTTGCTCTTGGAATTTCTTCTGTCCTCTGCAGCCAATATGAAGCTAAAATACACCTGTTTTAAATAGACTTCCATATTCAGATGTTTTCTAAATGCAGATGAAAATGATAATGATATTACAATCTCTAAATACACAAGTTTGTGGCTGTTTAAACAGAATTTAAAAAACATTTAGAAACACCAAAAATAGGCTATATCAGGAAGCAATCTGATACTCAAATAAATAGAAAATTTGTGTTTTAATGTCACATTGAATTTTAGTACATTTCAATCCAAGAAAAATAAACAGACATAGTAATGAGTACAGGATTATATATATTACAATATGCCTTGTTATAATACATTTGTAGCTTTACGATAAAAAAACCTGGAGGGCAGATGGAGTTTGAAGCCCATAATTGTCAGAACAAAGCATTAAATGCATTTCTGGAGTAAGTACTTTTATTTAATTTCAAAACCTTAAAACAGCAATAGACCTTGGCCTTTTCTTTAAAAAATATTTAGCTACCATGGGGCTAGCAAGTAAGCCTTTATGTTTAAATTATACAGAAAATGCTTTTCCCAATTTTACATACAATGAAACAGATGACTTTGAAAACAGCACCTATGGCTAACTCCATGTTGACCTTGACCTAGAAATGCACGTTACTGATCTCCACAAGGAATCCAGCAAATTTTGCAAGTTCTCCATTTCACATGAAAGCAAGAAGAAGGGTTATCATATGCAAAAATATTTTTTCCAACTGTTCTTAATGTGTAATTGAAAACTAAAGGCATGGTCTCTTCATTATAAAAAAATAAAGGTACAACGGAAACTCTAAAGGAAGATATTCAGCTATAGTGAAGTTGCAACCCTCTGAAAGGAAGGAAAAAGAAAAGAAGTCAATTAGCTAAGCTTTGTGCTCTAACCAAACTACTTACAGTGATTTTCAATGGCAAAAGCCCATGCTGACTGGGTGATTTGACAGTTCCAAATATTTTTTGTAATAATTTTTATTTGTATACAAGGACACTAAAATGATCCAGTCATGCAACGTTCACTTTAAGCATTCTGCATCTCTTTTCCAATCTTATAGCTAAGGATCTTGTTCCAGTCAATCTTGGTGCGGGTAACTGGCAGCTGTCGACGTAAGGCCTTGAAAGTAGTGTCCGACATGGTCTGATAGTTCTCACTGATAGCAGTCTGTCAAACAGTCACACAGAGCAGACACGTGAAGAACAGAACTAGGACTCACACAAACATTCAATGACTCAGTGGCCTGCTGCTTCCTAAGCAAGCTTCATAAAAACATGCTGAATTGAAATAGCATTTAATGAAGGAAAGCTGTTAGATATAGATTGAGACTATGTGAAGAAACTTAAGAGAGGCATGTAATAAACCTGGCCATAGCCAAGGTGTTTCAGCAAACCATAGTGTGGTTGATCAGCAGCATGAATAAAATGCCGATCAGAGTTAGCTCATACATCATTAATTCCAGACAGAAAAGTCTTCCACTGTTTTTCCTATGGGGATGCTAAAGTCAGTCCACAACATTGTTTGAACTTGAATATAATGCCTACTATAGGTACTTAAAAAAATTTTATGATAGAGTATTTCTTTCAAACTGACAGAACACAGTGTCTGAAATTTACCTTATGTTCAAGGCCTGAATGAACACGCATCCACTTCTGCAGCTGGTATCCAGAACAGTTACACTTTTCTAACTTTAAATGACTAACTGAAAGAGGCAATGCCTATAATCGTATTTAGCTGTTTAACAGAGTAGCCTCTGAACAGAATCTGTACAAAAATTCTACTTAGGGAATGCACTAATGCTTTATAACATCAGAATTGCTGATACTTAATCATGCAAGGAACTGTTCCACTCTCAAAAAATTATTTCTGTTGTAATGTTAGGCAGGTGAGCACAATCACCAGAAGGGATGACAAGGCCAGACAGAGTTAGCAGCATGTAATCTAGTTATATGGAACTGCATTATCTTGCTGGTTATAGAATACTAGCTTTGGTTAAGTATATGGTAATGCTACAAATATGAGTAAGAATACAGTATTTGTTTCAACATACCTGATATTCATTTTCTGCAGCCTCAACAATTTTTATAAATTCCTTCGCTGTCTGGGCTTCATTCTAGGAAAAAAGCATTTGAATTAGGTCTGATGCACAGCATAATTCTAGGACTAGGTGGATTATGTTTTTCCTATAGTTATGAGTGATGTCAGGTAGACTTGATGAGAACAGTTGACCATTCAGTGGCTAAACCAAAACTGAACATTCATCCAAAAGGCATATCCCCATATGATGATGATAGAAAAATAAAATCAAACTGTGACAAGCAGAAAGAGTGCCATGAATCTCATTAACATATTTTGATTAGGAATTCTATGGTATGATAAAAAGACATATGGAACAGATCAGCATTTGGAAAAATGACAGTGCCCACCCAAGTCTCTAAAAACATGGAAAATATGGATAATAACGTTATCAAGGCTACATTTCCAGTACAAATTCAAGAAAACTTCAAGAACATCAGCTAACCCAGAAGTTATAGCAGAATATAACCAAGAAACCAAAACAGATTTGTTGACCACTAAACATTCTGAATCTGGAGACTAAGCTGAGGAAAACACTAGACTTTATAGATCTGGTATTCCAAAATCATCCCCAAATACATCTTGCAAAAATGAGGGTGCAAATTTCATCATGACTGATAAGGATGAGGTCAGAAAAGAAATTGTTTAAGGATGCAAGTGTGTGGTTTTTTTAAAAATAAAATAGGCCCCATCAGTCAGTCTGGAGGTATACTTGCTGAAGTGCTTAAAAGAAGTCTCCAGCAGGAAGTGAGGGTTCATGAATTCCCAAACTTCCAATTAGCATTGGAGATATTCCTAAGAGTGCTTTTGCAGAAGCTCTTGAAAATTAGGAGTGTTCTTGTCCCATTTAATCCCTCATTCCTGCAAAGGCAAAGACTTGGAGAAAACTCTTTGACAGTTTCAACCATAACTGGTTCAAAGTTTCAGTGCAACTGCACCCAACAGCTGTGAAAAGTGCTCTTGGACACTGCACGAGACATGAAGGAGGAGGTAGAGAGCAAGCAAATGAACAAATGAACAAGTGAAAAGGCTTTGACTTTTCAGTGAACTGAGGAAATGCTTTCAAAGGCTCTGCTAATGAAAGGAAAAATTCAGAGGTATTAGGTCTTATTTGTCTCAGAGGAAAACAAGGGATAAGAAAATAACCTTCAGCAAAATTATTCACAGCTCTAGCAAAAAAGGGAACTCTTCAGTCATTTATTTCTGTTGTGCCTGTTAATGGTTTTAAAATAGGTTCTCTGACAAACAACAAAAAAATAAGTCACTGAGACTCCTTTTCATCTACCTACTATTTCTTCTGTGTGAAATAAGAACTTGTACATTCTCTGCCATCTGTGAAGCTCACAGCCAAGGTTAAAAATTGGTAACTAGCAGCATACTTGCTTTTGTTTTAGCTAAGTTATGTAAAAGATGTTTTCCTACTCATTGGTCTGCTGCTGCTTTACTGAATTCTAAAACAGGATTAAGTTTCTTCCCAGGAAGCAGAATCAATTGACAGGAGAACTGCATCCACATATCTTCCCTGAAGCAACTCTTATTTGAATGAAAGACTAAACAGCTCCCTTTGCTCTGGGGAGTCAGAAGTAATTTTATGTCTACAACACTTCTGGAGCTATCAGTTGGCACCACATTCCCCCATTTTTTACGGTGCTGTTGCAACTAAAAAGCCAACAAGTCTTGCTTTATATTAACAAACAATGTTCTTTACTGATGAATTGAGCTATTGAGCCAAATTGGCCACTGCTAGTCGTTATCATTAAAATACTTCTACTGTTCACTTTTACAGTTTCCCTTTGCCAGCTTAACCTCACTGTCTTAAATTTTATTAAAAAACACTCCAACAGAAAATCCTGCCTTTATAAATGCCATTATAGACATTATTTCAGAAGTAGTAGCTGTTCATGGTGGAACATTATCAATCCTTAAAAAATACATCTGGTGCTACTTCCAAAAAATTTTTATTTCTGTTGTTTGCTCCTCATTACTATAATAATCCATGTGGCAAGAAGTTGAAAAAAAATGATGCTTTAAATAAGAAGTGTGTTATGATTCTCAAGTTGAGCCATCTCTGAAAGTGCTTTTTGTACAGAACAAGACACTGACAGCACCAGTTACAGATGGAGAAAATGAAGGGAGAATACCCACCAGGGCTTCTCAGTTGGTACCATTTGGTTACTATTTTAGCATGGTCTTCTTCCAGTGACCAAATGAGGCAATCTCCTAGAGACTGTACTACTAAAGTCAGTTGTTTTAACTCAAACCTCCTTCATAATCAAAAATCAATTCTATAGGTCATTCTGCAGACCAAAGTTTAAATACAACAGAAGTGCAGGAAGATTGACAACAAGCTAATTAAAGCTTTAAAATCAAAGTTAATGTAGCTTATATAAGCCACATGTAAGCATACCTTAATTTTTTTAACACTAGCTACATGTTAGGTAGAAGTAGTAAATATTACATATAAAATAACTATAAATTTGAACACGAATTCCCATACATGTAGAGGAACAAACTTCTCAAAACTTCTGAACTTTTTTTAAGCTTGCTTCTATTTTTAAATTAAAAAGTTACTTTAATATACCCACTAAGGTCTTTAAAGGTCACTTACAGACACTGTTAGAGAATCTTGTATGTCTTTATGGCTCACCAGCTGAACATTACCGTCTTCATAATAGTGAACCTACAGAAAATTAAACAAAGAATCTCATATAAAGTTTTACAGATCAGCAATATGTAGGAAAATCAAAGCATTGTGTTATTTATCATAGTAAGAAACCTACACAAATCAGTCAAAACCACATACAGAATGTCACAGAACAAAAGCAAACGGGAAAACCAAAATAATGTAGAATTTACTATTTTTGAGGGGGAATACTGAAGAGGCTAGTCTGGAAATATAATTTGAGTTGATGTGCCTTTAGTATTTCAAGCAGAGAAGTTTAGGTTTTGGTTAACATCATGAAGATGACAACATCTTATTTATGTGACCTTACTAGAAACTCTTGGAATGACTAGACTAGACCATTCTAAATGGTGAAGATATATTTAAAATTAGAATAGTTTTGGGAAGGTTTCAGGATACTGTGAAGTTTTTCTGCTTCCCCAAATTGTCCCTGTTTTCTAGGGACAGTACAATGTTAAGCTTCCCTTTCTAGCTCTGCCTGGGTTCGGTATTTTCCTCTACTAGACATGTCTCATAACAAAAGCTGGTATTTATCTACACAAAGCAGTTCCCAAGGTTAGACAGAAAAGCAGAATGAAATTATTTATTCTTGAAATGCTGCATCTACAGAACAGCTTCCTTGATCATTTTGCAGGAGAACACAAACTCTACCCAAGTTAACTTTAGTACTTTTAAATACAGTTGTGACAGATATGAAAAGGTTTAGCTCCCAATAAAACTGTTGGAAAACTTAAAAATCAGGAAGCCTATATAAAACTACATGTGATCATTAACAATAATTGATACAGAAGCTATGCAGGTCATTGACATTTAAATAAGCATCTTTGAAGATTTTTTACAAGTTTGATAAAAACAAGATAGTCAACATAGCTGATGTAATGAGAAAACTAAACATTTGTGCCTCACCCTATTAGACAACATAATTTTGAGATTAATGCAAAATAGTATAATTTCCTATGCATTATGATCATATGCAAAAGGCCCTCAACTTTATAAATAACAGAAAAAACACAACACACAGTAAGACAGCTGTAATACCACACAAAGGAAAGGTTTCCTATATGGGTAAAGCATTATTTCCTATGATTCGTCTTAAATTATTACTTTGCTTATTGTGAAATACTTGTTTTGGGACAAAAGGTATCAACCTAACCACAAAAGAAGTTTCTTTTCAAATCAAACATTGCTGTGTAAAACCTCTGCCAGTCTTTTTCAGTTCATTTCCTAAAAGATGAGAAGTGCTTACTCAGTGCACAATTCTAAGAACTCCCAATGAAGCAGCAGAACCCAAAGAAATGTAAATGTTCCCCTTTGTCCATCAGGATTCACTGCAGAGAGCCCAAACCTCCCCTGTGCTATGAGGCCACACCAGCACAAACATCTTATCTGTGTAACTGAGTCACATTCTTGGCAAACACTCTGACTTAAAAAGCTTAACAGAGATGGAGAGTTAAATCTAATTCTGGGATGTATTATATCTTAAACAAAATACGAGAAGTAACTGTTCTGTACTATACCTCACTGCTGACATCCTTCTAGAATGCTAGGTCTGGGTTCAGAAGACTACAAGAAGGAGGATGTTTATGAACAGAACCTCTTGGAAAGGTTAACTAAGGAGGGATGAGAATAACAAATTATCTAAGAGATAAAATTAGTAACCAGTACACTTATCATTGTTTTCCATGCAGAGTTGGAGCATGTTAAATGCCACAGGGACTTAGTTTTAATAAAAGGTTCTGCTGTTGCTTTTCCCCTTACATATAATTAAAGAAAATTAAACAGAAGAAGAGACTGTGACAATTGAGAATCTCCTACATCAGAATGAATAGAATTTAAGAAAAAAGGAAGAAATCGTGCAAATTATCTTAAAAATACTGAAGCCACCTGAAAATAGCAGGTGATGCTGCAATTTCCCCCAGCTTATTAATAAAAGGTCTTATCAGAAACAGAGCAATAGTGTACTGCTGTCAAAGATTTTGCAAACAACACTGCAATATCAGTACTCTAAAATTATACTAATGATGTAGAGACTTCATTTTCTAGAAAAATATTTTCCTCCTTAAAAAATTAAAATGCTTTTTTCGTTCGTTTGTTTTGTGAGGTGAAGAGGGAGCACTCCCACACACACACAGAAGAAATTGTACACAACTTCTGAAAATTTAAAACTGAGTTCAAAATTCTTTGGTGAAACAAGTAGTTTCTACACAAGCAAAAAAGTAGAACTTTTCATTGCTCTCCTGAACTCAGAGTTTAATGAATATAAATAATGACTTGATTAATTATGTGAAATAGCACTAAAAGACAAAACCATCTGGTGCCCAAATGGAAAAGTGGATTAGAACCTGAATGAACTCCTCATTCAGACTATTTTCTTGGCTGCTGCCCTAACCTTTCCAAGAATTAGGTGGACACCTGATTCCTTGTTCTGGAAAACCTCTTAAGGCATGTAACCAAAAGCGCATGCTGTGGAGAAAATGCCTGCTTTGCTGCAAGTTGGATTTAAGTGACAAAGTCTTGAGAAGCCTGGAAGTTACTTACAGTGCTGCTTACCATGACTGTTGTGATCTGAGAACATAATAATGGCTGTTCACATTTTGACTATCATTCCAAACTTTGGTACCAGCATGGGAAAGCAGATTCAGGCTCCCCTTGCCTGGGTGAATCTGAACACAGCTACCACATCCTAAAATAACATCCTAGCCTCAGGCTAGAGAAACATTCCTTTGCATCTTCCTTCTGCAGTCAACACTGATCAGTAAGGACAAGCAAAACTCATGGGGGCACAAAAACAGCAAGAAACTTGACTCTGTCTCGTAAAAACCAACAAATAAAGGTACTACACAGAAAGTCAGACTGCACTAAGTGTCTAGTCCCTGATCCCAGAACTGTTTCAATCAACTGCTGCAATGTATGTGTACACATTCCAGGGAACCAATCCAGGAAGTCTCCCTGCCTACCACGTGACAGTCAGACTTCCTTTGGTCTCAAGACTTTTGCCTTCTTGGAATTCCTCCTTTCTGAATGTCCTAAAGCCAACGGGAAAGTCAAATTCTGAATGTAGAAGACAGACTCAAACACTTCTGATGGTGGAATTGGTGAAACCAAAGGTTTCCCCCTTTCTGAACAACACAATAACATTAAAAAACATCCCATTATCAGTTAAAATGAAAAAAAAGTTCTACTTCAGAATGGGCCTACCCTCAGGAAAGGCTTGTCTCACTGTGAATTCAACAGGAAACCAAAGAGGTATATGCCTAGCTGAGGTGAATACACCTTCTCAAGTCATCTGAATTATTTACCTTCAATACATATTTTATGTTTTTAAGGACTAGATAAATATGCAAATTAAGTCACTAACACTTAAATGGATGAGCATTGTGCCTTGCCTGTTGGGTCCCCATTTTCCCTTAACATATTGGATACACTGGCCTGAGTCTCCCTCGATAACGACTGGAGACTTTATGGCTCAGGACACAGTTTGAGATAAGCATACCTGAATTTTCAAGATGCCAGCCACTTGAGTGGTTGAAGGGGTGATTGTAAACTTCCATTCTGACCTCCAACGGCCATTCCTTAAAAAAAAGAGTAAAACAGAAACTGGATGTCACCCCACTAGTTATGAAAAAAACATCCCAACATACCATTGATAGTCAAAGGAAACCAGAGAATGAAACTTGCAGTGCAACTACACATGCAGAAAATCTTCCCCTAAAGATTCAGCATCATAATCAGTCAAGAACAGAACAGTTTCCAAAATATTTAAGCGTTTTTGATGTGGACCAAGGAGATTTATTATTAAGGGCCTTTTAACAGAAGAACTTAACTTCTGAAAGTATCTAAAGCCTCCAATGTTCTTTCTCTCTTGTAGTACTAGTTAGGCACACTCAGTCAATATTTTGTTTCTAGGACCTGGATGACTTGCTAGATCAGCCAAAGTCACACTTCACCTCAGGCTATCAAAAACTTGAATGGAAGCAACATTGAAGTAGCAAGAGTTTCTGCTGTGCTTCACTGTAACTAGGCCTTTCAGCTCTTCTAGCAACTCCCTTCCAGAACAATTATTTCCTTCCAGTTTCCCTCCACAAATTCAGAATCCTTGCCAAAATGCCTAAGGGGTGTTTCAAACACCTAGAAAACAGTACGGGGAGAGCAAGGTGTAGTTTTACCTGATTTCTTTCCTGTAAACTAGACATTTTCCTATTTAGCTAGGAGGTTAATGGATTAGAAGGTTAGTACTACAGAGCTGAATTAAGAATGCACTGCAGCAGTCCATGATTTGCCTTATGTTTGCACTTAAAGGAGGAAAGAAAGTTGATACTATGTGTTCCAATCCCGCTAATGTTAGGTGGAGATTCCAGTGCATTCAACAAGTGGAGAGAAAGACAAAATATTAAAATTAAGAACTACTAATGAAGCCATATAATGACACAGATAGTAACAATGGTAACTCAACTATAAAGCCATTGGTTATTATTTCAGACAATATCCAAATTATCACTGAAAATACAGACCAAGACAATTCAGAAGCTTGTTGGCATTGCTAAGAAAACTGACAGGGTTGCCCAGCTTAGTGACACTAATACTACTAGTAGCCTTATAGACTGACTCACTGATTATGAGAAAACTTATGTGCTGGATTATACCCTAGGAACAACTCCAGTTTTTGAATGCCAGGGTTTCAGTGGCTAGCTAACAGATTTATTTGCGCCTCAGCCACTCTGAGGTCACTTGAAGTTAAGATGACCACAGTGTTTCCACTCTGGGATATCTTTTTTGTCCTTAAGTTGCTATTAAAAAATTTAAAGTTCAGAAGGATTTTTCTGTAGGAAATGCTCTAAGGTAAAAACAACAACAATTCTTTATTTAGCTAAGCTGACTTAGAATGTTTTGCAAGAGATTAACCTTCTTCTTCTTTCTTTAATAAGACATCTATCCTCCTACGTTGATAGTATTTAAAATAATCATAAAGTATTTTTGTTTTCTATCATGCAACAAATTTACTCTCATAGTAGGCTGACAGACTTCCAAATGCCTAAAAAGCTGGAACACACCTTGAGAATAAATACTGGCTGTGGCATGGGATGGATCTCCAGCCATACAGCTGGATAACTGAGGAATCTGGTTACCTTGGAACCCATTCCTCCATCTCCAAATCTCCCAACCCAATATGCATTTATTATAACTTGCTAAGAACAAGAATTAGAGTCTGACTACTCCTGAAAAACTCTTAAAAATGTGGTCAGTATTTACCCATAGATGCCCAACAATAACTTTAATAAAGAAAACTTTCAAGAAAGATTTTCTCAATCTATAAAAGGTTGCTGCATATCTTCTTCCTCTTCTTTAAAGACTACAAAATTAATAATTTGGATTATCAAAATTCATTCATACTTCCAAACTAAAAAGAAATTTTTAAGTATTGTTTTAAGTTACTTCTGATATTGACATAAAACACGCAGACTTAACTAGTCAAGTTTAAGTCAATAAGAAAAAAATATTTATTAGCTATGCAAATTCAATAAAGATCAGTGTAGTAGGCAAATAATTTAACTGATACGTACACATGCTAACATGACTATGGATATGTAATATCCACCTTCAGAATCAAAACCTGAAGTTTTCTGTACTTCCATTCATTACCTGTGGGATTACTAATATAAATTGCAAGCAGATGCAAAACAGCAAACCAAATAATGAAATACCTTTCTTCTGACAACTGCATATATAAGCTATCTTTAGGACATAACCTCCTTAACCCATTCCTGACACTGTGATATTTTATGTCAACTCTGGCCAGTTTCCTATATGGAGCTATCCAAATTTCACTCCAGACTATGGAAAACATCATTCAACCAACTCCAGAAAAAAAAAAAAAAAAGAAAGCTGCAGTTTGTAACAGTTTATTTTATCCAAAATCGTTTTTATCTGTCTAACCCCAAAATCGATCACCTAAGTCCCATTGTAAAGTGATTTTTGGTCACCTTTTTTCTCTGAGAAATTCAGACTAGAAGGAGCTGTTTTTATTCTGTCAGTCACACAGAAAGCAAAATCAGCCAAAGCAACTGTATTAGGGAAGACAGCCATGAGTACTGGTGTCAATGTGATGAACAGGAAAATTAACCACGTATGTCACATGTGTGATACGGAATCTTGCAAAGTTCTGCAAAGGAGATGCAGGTACACAGTCTGCCATTTTACTTATCACAAAAGAAGAGATTTCTACAGTTTTGGCAGAAAAACTTGGCAGTGGGGTGGAGGGAGAAGAAGGGTCCCAT
This sequence comes from Phainopepla nitens, assembly GCA_013400175.1. Lineage (NCBI taxonomy): Eukaryota > Metazoa > Chordata > Aves > Passeriformes > Bombycillidae > Phainopepla > Phainopepla nitens. Next base: position 40,850 of record VXBQ01011391.1, on the reverse strand, counting down.
ACGAGATATGCATGCACCTTCGTCTCTGAACTAAGGATTATCACTGTAATGGCACTTTTTCAGTTTGCTGTATTTTACTGTCTGTGGATCCATACAAAAACTTACCAAAAATTTTTTGCTTGAAACTGATGGCTCTCTATGCATGCAATAATGGTTTGCTGTCCATCAATTGTTTTACCATACACCTTAATTAGGGAAAAAAAAAAAAGAAAGAAGTAAAAAAAAAGAGAACAGAGTCAAAGTTTGAGTAGACTATGCTCAAACTGCATAGATAGCTGGTTCTACTATTGTTGCATAAACTGTAAAATTTCATTTTATAACCATTATGGTTATACATAATATTTTGTACATGAAACAATAAAGTATTTATTGCAATGCAGAAAAAATCTAAAAAAACTGAAGGTCAATCATCTTAACTAAATTTTATATATTGTGAACTCCTTTTTCTACTACTACAGGAATTCTAACCCTCTAACAGTGACTACTGAGACAGTATATATTTATTACCAGTTGGGTTTCAAACAGTTATTCTACCAACTATATGACAATTTAAACATGTACAGAACACCAAAAAGGGTAGGTTTGGTCCTCTGATCTGCTTTATCCCCCCAAATCAAATACTACTAAAAATTATCTCAGCAAACATCCAATTTGGTTTCCTTTACAGGAACTGGAACTCATCTGACTGCCTGGGTATCCAGTTCAACTTGTTAACTCAGCAGCTGATTTACTTCCCCCACCCCCCAGTTAAATATTTCTATCACATCAACATAAAAGCACAGAACAGCTATCAATAGATCAGTTTGCTGAGATTTAAATAGCCATAGAGCTTGTAGCAGCAAGCAAATACTATTTTAGTCCAGACTAGGCAGTTTTATTTTAAGAAGCTACCAGAACCACCAATTCTGCTGATAAGAATACAGCACTTGGATATATAGGAGATATGATGGAGCAAAACCACTGTTTGCTTTACTAAGACAGTTTTGTCAGTAAACCAAGCCAAGGCAGACATTTCTATCTCATGGAATTTTTCTCCCCTTTTAAGCAACCAGCCAGATAGCCAGGATCAGCAGGATCAACCTGCAGTAGTACACAAAATGTCTAAATGCATTAAGAAACTTAAATAAAAATGCTTAAATACAGAGGTAAATCTTCACTAAGACCTGCAGTAAACACCCACTAATAATCCAATAGCTAAAACATTAAATTTCTGAAGCTTTCCTGCATTTCTCATGAACCCCCAACAGGAATAAATTCTTTACAGTTAAAATTGCCTGTCTTTCTGGTTTACAAATAGCTCCCTTTTAAAATTTATATCTATCTATAGTGATATAGTGGTTATGTAATTTAGCACTTACTGTGCAGACACCATTTGGATAGTGTTCCTTCACATATGCTTTCATTGCTGTTTCAACTGAATTTCTCCAGGACTCTATGGCATTTTCCACTTCATGGGGTCTAGGATCAGTAGCCTCCTTTCTTAAGTGATCAAATTTAAAAGAAATCTTGTTCTTGGGATCCAGAAATTTTCCATTTCCCAAATCACCATGTTCTGTTATCAAAACCTGTATTATAAATTTTAAGTTAAAATTTATTTGTTTTATATATATTTATATTATATAAAATTTT
>VXBQ01011391.1:0-12891 GCA_013400175.1 Phainopepla nitens | reverse complement strand
TCTTTCTTGTGACCAGTGACAAGACTTGAGAAAACAGAAGGAGCTGAGTCAGGGGAGGTTTAGGCTGTATATTAGGAAAAGATTTTTCACCCAGAAGGTGGTTGGGTACTGGAACAGGCTCCCCAGGGAAGTGGCCACAGCACCAGCCTGACAGAGTTCAAGAAGCATTTGGACAATGCTCTCAGGCACATGGTGTGACTGTTGGGGTTGTCCCGTGCAGAGCCAGGAGTCTGACTTTGATGATCCTTGTGGGTCCCTTCCAACTGAGCATATTCTGTGATTCTAACAAAAAGATTGAAACATATGCAGATTTTTTTATCCTTTTTAGTGCATATTATAAAGGTTATAACTTGGGCTGGAAAAGACCTTAAAAGATCGCCTAGTTGCACCGTCCACCCCCTGCTTTGCCTGGCCCTGCAGGGGTCAGGGATACTTTCCACTAGAGCAGGTTGTTAAAAGCTCCATCCAGCCTGCCCTTCAGCACTTGTAGGGATGGGGCATCCACAGCCTCTCTGGGTAACCCGTTCCAGTGTCTCACCACCCTCACAGTAAAGAATTTCTTCCTGATATCTAACCTAAACCTACCGCCTTTCAGTTTAAAGCCATTCTCCCTTTTCCTGTCACTCCATACCCTTGTGAAAAGTCCCTCTCCAGCTTTCTTGTAGGCCCATTCAGATACTGGAAGGATGTTGTAAGCTCTCCTTGGAGTCTTCTCCAGCCTAAAGAACTGCTCTCTCAGCCTAGATAACATCTAAAAATAACAGAAATGTTTCAGTGTAGCTGTTTTGAAACAAAATTATTTAGAACCTTAGAATTAATGGAAATGTAGAACTTTATTTATTTCAGTTAATTCACAGTCAGTAGTTAAATTTACTAAGTAGATTTAACTGTGAGATTTTATTAATAATACAAATGTAAATATAACATGACTGTCTTTGCCTGAAAGTTATATGTTCCCCACTGGTAAGCCTCGGGACCTCGGGACCTCAGGCATAAAGCGCGTGGCATTAATTTATCAGTCCTTTCGTGTTGGCATTAGGAAGTAGTGAGATAAAGAATTGTGATTCTGTGTGATGCTCTGACCACAGCAGTGCACTAGATGGCACTGTTGGTTTTAGTTTTACTGCTGCCTCTTCTCGGGAACTTGTCTTAATTAGCTCCTTTTGAAAACAAACATGCTGTTTCAACAGAGGGTCAGTGTACATTGTTCTGGGCTGCTGCTTTTATATTTATAGTCGTGTAATCAATATGTTGGAAGGGTAATTAATTTTTAACTTCAAGCCAATTGTAGATCAAATGCCACTAGAGTTACTGGGTGGAGACAGTTTAATTTCCTTTGAAGCAATGATACTGATTAGCTGTAAAGGGTTTGCACTGAATTGCTAGAGATCCAGAAGACCTTTTGCTTTGAAATACTGGTGTTAACTTTAAAGTAACACCATTACTGTGGTACAGATTAATGACTTGTGGCATAATTCTGATAAAGTTCCACTCATGTACTTGCTATATTTTGTGCTGTCAATTCCTATTTCAAAGCCGCTTTTTTTGCTTTGACTATTCTGTTCCTATCAAAGGAATGGTACAAAGTAAGCATTAAGTTGATCAAACTGACTTTCTGCTTTTTATCCCTGTTCTCTCATTATCTGTCTTTGGGGACTCTAGAGGCCCATGGCTAAGGATGAGATGTGACCATCTGTACTACAGCATATGGGAAGGATGGCATGAGAAGCTGGGGTGTTTTTTGAAATCTCTTCAACTCATGCTTGTCAGACATGCTGGTGCCCTGGCTTCCTGTCCCTTTCTCCTATTGTCTAGAGCAGCTCTGTCTGTCTCTCGGGTTCCTTACTTGGAGATACTTGCTAGCTTTCAGTGCTCCTCCAGTGCTTCCAGCCCATCCCCTTGATGCATCCTTGTCCTCAGAGCTAACCTTTCTTGATCATATTTTCATCTCTTCACTGTTTCATCTTCTTCTTTGTCTCTGTTCTTCAACATTCAAGCAAACTGGAATCTCAGCGCTCAGCTCTCTATCCCTGTCTTACAACTTTAACACCTTCCTTCTCCTTTTTGTCATCAATAAATGAGCCATTTTCATGGATAGGCTATTGATCACTTCTCTGGCTGTTTGGATTCTTTCTAATCTTGTGTCTTTTCTTTCCATTACATAAAAATTTCACCACAGGCTCTGACTATCCACTCTTGGGCAAGTCTCAGAGCCTCTCTGCTGTCCTCATCTTTGTTGATCTCTTGGCTGACTTTTGATACTTTGATCGTTTAATTGGATTTCATGCTGAGTAAAACCATGGGCACTGGTTTAATCTGAAATTAAACTTTTGTTTAGTCTAACGTTAAAAAAATAAGGTCAATTTCAAAACAAAAAATGTCTCCATTTCTCTTAAAAAAGCCAGCCTCTTATATTTTTTTTTGTTTGAACTATTAATTTAATTCAGTCTGGCCTGAGCAAGTATTTCTGTCCCTTCAAGTCATACTTTTGAGTACATCTTATCAATTAATGGAACTATGTTACTGAGCTGTGCTGCAAATGTCTCTGATTTCTGCTGGAACCAAGAACATCCCTCAGCATAGATGGACACAGCCATCAGATATTGAGACTTGTCAGAATTTTAACCTTTTCAGGAAGACAAAACATCATAATTAGGAAAACGATCAACAGAGGTTAGGGTCCACACCATTACATTTCATTACATTTTCTGTCAGAAATTAATATTGTGACTAATAAAGGCAGGACTGCAGTTACTGCAGCAGACTGCAGCCTACAGGTTTTGTAAGATATTAGATTAAGGTCATGAAATTTATTCTAGTCTTGAGACAAACTAGAGATGGATATATGCAGCATACAAGAAGACTGAAAACTCAATTATCATAACCACAAGAACTGAAAAGAAAAATCTGTGCTGTCTTCCTGTCTGCTGGTTCTACAGGATCCATTTTTCCAGTGATCCTAGTCACAGTGCTTCAGAGTAGTACTTTTGTCAAATCTGACCATTTTGGGGGGCGGTGGGGTGGCAGAAGAACATATCCCAGTGTGTTTGCAGTAGAGGGAGCTGATGTTCAATGCACATGCCTGTGAGTTTTAGCTGCTGTGCCAGTCTGTGCAGAATGTGCCTTCCCCAGTGCGTGTGTAAGCGCTGCTGAAGAAACAGCTTCTCTCAGGAGTCTGAGAGAACTTCATCCCTTGCCCACTGCCTGCAGTCTCACAGAGTTCTCTGTTGGGGTCAGTGGCCTCAGAGAGCCCTTGTTGGAAGAAGACACCTCCCGGGGCCCTTGGGCATTTTTTCCATGCATGAGGTTTGACATGTGGGAGAGAGCGGCAGGAGTGTTGGTATAACATTGCAAACGTGGAGCCTCGGTGCGTCTCCTCCCTTACCTACCCGAGTCTAAGGTTTCCATCTTTGCAAATATCATAACTTCCTATTACACCATGAACAATGTCTCTATCGTGCTCTTAGCTTTGCTCTGCTTCCTGAATCTGGCCTGCTTTCTGCCTGACCCATCCATGAATAAGTGCTCAAGAAATTTCTCTTTGTATAGCTCCCTTTTTAGAAGCCAGAGATCTCTCATTCTTTGGTATTGCCTGGCTGGATTATGCAAGTTGTTCAAAGTTAATGGATCAAAGTTAGTTAAAATAGGGACAAAGGAAGTGTGAAACCACTAAGTACATATGTATTCAAAAATATGTATTATGTAAAATGAATGTAATATTCTTTTAATGCAGGCTAAGGGATGAAGGATTAGGGTTCCAACTAACTTGAGTTCCTGCTCCTGGATTTGCTGTAACTCCTTGGTTAGAGTTGTCCTCTTGAGGCAGCTTTCCTGACTGCAGTGGTTCAGCTATGGTAATCAAATGAATGAGTTAGGGGAGGGACATCATCTCGAGACAAAAGTAGGATATAGACTTATAAAAAGAGGATTCTGTGTACTGCAGACCCATCTAACTTGTATGACCAGAAAGATCCTCAAGCAAGTTATTTATTTGCCTTGTTCACACCTAGAGCCACATTTCTCAATCTGTTTGTGGAAAAAAGTTCTAAGAACATAATGTGCTGTAGTATGTTGTTTGTCCAGGCAACTTGGGTTTTATTATTGGTGACTTAATTTAGCCATGAGCAACACAACCACTGACCTAATAATTCTATAAAATGGTACATTTTCAGAGTACCAAGTTTACCTTTGGCACCACACTTTAGAAATAAAGAAATAGACTGGGAAGAACCAGCAAGAAGAAACTTAGTATGTTAAGAAAATAAAGGTTATGAATAAGGGATGAAAAGGACTTTTATCTGAGAAAAAAAGAGATTAATATGGGGCATCTTTGCTTAAATTTTTTCTATAGGTAACCTGATAGTTGTTTTTTGGCTATGTAGCCAGTGTTGGGGCAAAAATAAGGACATGGGTCTCATACTGAGTGGAAAGATTTAGAAAAGAAATCTGGGAGAACTTTTTGCACTATACTAATAATGAAACCTTGAAATCCTTTTAGTTTGTCCAAGTACGTTTTTTAAAGAAAACATTATGCAAATGTTTGCTGAGGCCGCTTAGGTGTGTTCACCTTATTTTAGTGACATGGTTTGGACCACATAATCTCGTGACACATCTTCCAGCCCTGTATTTCTGTGCAGGTGCTTTGAAATGTATTTATGAAAATCACTGTCTCCAAACTAGGTAGTAGTATTCATTATAAAAAAGGAAAACTTATATCTCCAAAATTGGTTCTTTCTGCTAATTGTCTGGTCAGCTTTCCTCCTCAGGCTTTGGCACTAGGTATTATCATAGCAGGCTGAAATTTTCATTAGCTGTTTAATCAGAGGAGTGTTTGATTAGAAGCATCATGAAAGGAAACAAGGAGGCATTTATGATGACATTTCTGCAATTTTCAGTATTTTCTAATCACAAATAATTTTGTTAATAATTTCCTTAACAAGTCTTCCTAAGGGTGATTGACTTTGAGCTGTATGCTGTGGTCTGCATTACTGGTTAATACCTTCATGTTGAACAGTGTACTGATGTTAGCTGATCACAGAGGTAGGATGGATTTGATCCTTTTTCAACAGCTTTTTATCAGTTTTCCCCTGTCTTGAGTTAAAAATGATTGTAGGCTGAGGAACATCTCTCATATTCTCTAAGTGTAGCTTGGCTCTGTGGGAAGATGTGATATATATACAATCTGTACCTAAAGAAAACCTGCCGCACAACCAAAGTGTCTGCATTTGTGGATACCTTTCACATACATGAAAAAACACAACACTGGCCTTGCAAAACATAGATAAGCCAAAGCAGCAGCCCTCCTTGTTCAGATCCCCTGTATCTGACAGCTTACTGCTCAGTTCTGCTTTACTACTGAACAGAATTTCCCTTGCAACTGTGCAAATCTGTCACTTTATGCTCAGATATTTGGAACTTGCAGTACATCTGGGAAGTGAAAAAATGCTGGGAAGCATTTCAGATCTTGCAGTTGAGCACTTCAAACAGATGGCTTTTCTCCAGAGAGAGCTCTTCCAGCTTTTAAAATTACTCCTCATAAAATTTGACCTAGCTATTTAGGGGTATTAGTAAGAGTGGTGGGGAGGAGTGGCATTAAACTTGTAGAAAATAGTGTTGGGTACTTTGAGCAGTAAAATCCTTTGATCTTCTTGCAGTCTCTAATTTCCTGATTGTGGTTGAATGTAGGAATGATGGACGAAGTTTCTATCTTCTCATTCAGGTGATAAAGGAAGTTTGGTGGGTTGGTTTTTGTTGGTTTTATTTTCCCTGAAACGAGACCTTGTTGATTTGAATTCAGGTTGAAAATACCAGAGTGTTGATCCTGTATGTTGTACTTTATGAATGAGTCATGATTCTGTTTTATGCTATCTGCTTGGCAGACTAGTGCAGAAGCACAATATGAAAATTATGATCTAAACCAAGCATTTCATTAAGCAAAGACATTTGCTTTTGGCTTTTCAGTATGGGCCATTAACCTTCATGGACGTTACTTTCCCTGCAGTGAAGTTACTATTTTAACACCATTCACTATTTTATGCAGTAAAATATGTAACTACATAACTTTTATGGTAAGTACTATAAAGACTTTGGAAGGGGAGTCTTGGGAGAAGTGCTGTGTCAATAATGATCTGTTCATCGCAGTAGTAATAATATAAACATATTGTTCATCACCATCCAGACTTTATCTTTCTGTTTAGAATTATCTACAGAGAATAATATTGGGTAAGTATTTGTACACAGAACCTCCATGTGATGATGGCTTCTTGGAAGTGTGAAGATACTAGAGGCAGGAACCAGGACAAAGTATTTGGTAAATCAGTTTTGGCAGACAGATGAACTCTCAAGTAATGCAGAGAAATGTAGTTTCTGCCAAATAACCCCAAATTAGTTTCCCTTGAATCAAACTCAGCTTTCAGAAGTCACAAAACCTATTTCAAGGTGCCCAGAATGGCTAATAGAAAAGAATTCCCTTCATTTATCCAAACGAATTGGCAGATACATTTTGAAGCTCCTAGATATATGACATAGATTTAAACATATTTTAAAATAATTTACTTTGTATTTTTGTGATGGTCTTAAGAAAACCCTGCTGATACAAATTGATAATAAGATTCCTAGAAAATGTATTTTATCACTGTTATTGCAGATATACAGGTATTTTTTCAGGATATTTTTGAGTAAACCTTATATTCATCAAAAGAAGTAGAAATACTTCTGACATAGATGCCCTGTGTTTACCTGCATTTCAAACAGCAGCCCAGGTTACATCTTTCAATGAAGTGAGTTTGTTTTCATCACTTCAGTGACATGATTCATGGAAACTGCGTGGACCTGACCATTTTTTACCCTCTTCCCATCTGATTCAGAGCTACTGTTCAAAAATTCTGATAGTAGCTGCAACGATTTGGTGCTCAAAGGTTTATGGAGGACACAGCAGTGCTGGATTATTTTTATAATTATTGAGCTATTGACCTTTGAGGGAAATGTTTCAATGCTGTTGCAGTTCTTGTGGCCAGGTGGCAGATATATCACATAGGCACCGCTAGTGATTTAATAGACCAGGTAATTTCAATGGATATGTTTCCAGTAACTGACAGTGAATGAAGAAACTCTTCATTTAATTACATTTCTCTACAAAATGCAGAAGTCACACGGTGAAAGTTTTTTAACTTCTGATGGTGGTTGTCATTCCTGTAGCTGTCTTCTCTACTAAGGTTTGCTTAAAGAAACTGATAACATGCAATTGGAGTTGGATGTGACTCACTCCTTGTTATGTTCCACTTGCTGATGAGGGTGTATGTATAGTCACATCTTTCCATGTGTTTGTCATCAATTCCCTACCATGAGCTACAACAGACTGCAGCCTCACTGTCTTTCTTAAATTGCCTTTATTTCATATTGAACCACACAAGATAGAGAATACACCACTGTTGTATGGAGGCCTTTTTTACTTCCTTATTAAATTTCAAACCCTATTTTTGGCATTTGCATTCAGTTTTGTCACAGTTGCAAAGCATGCCAACTGCCCCAGTGAGCTGCAGCCGCCTGGCAGCTGAGGTATCCATGTTTGGTCATGCACCCTAAAGTTTTTGGCAATAACACTTTTCACATCCTAAAGGAGGATATTCAACTGTCATTTGTGCCAGAGAGGGTCTCAATGTGTTGATAATTAGAACCTGGCAAGTGTTAATGCATGGTGTCTGTAGAAATGCACAGAGCCTCAGAGGCCCAAGCAAGGATGTACATCTCTGTTAAATTATAATGAATGTAAGAAAACGTTTGGCAGATAGTGATGAACGTCCAAACAGCACCAGGCTGCATCAAAGTGCTTCCTACTGAAACAGAAAAGCACACGGAAACCAGAGGGTCTCCCTGGGCTGAACAGGGCAAGGATTTACTTTCTGCTGAGGGTCTCTCCCCAGGCATTGTGTGAGGAGGCTGCTGGCTCTTGAAAGGAAAGCACCAAAATTAATAGTAACAGCAGCCAGGGAATCAGATTTTATTACCAAACAGAAATCTTTTCTGTTGAGAAGAGAAAATGACCCCAGGAGGTCATGGAGTGGCTATAATGCTTAACCTTAATCAGATGCTTTTGGTATCCTCACTGGAAGTAAATGCACCTGTAGTGTTAGCAGGTGGATGGGGATTGCTAAAGGAAAATTCAGGTTTAGTGTCAGAGCACAGTTCTGGGGTGAGAGACTGATTTCCACCGGGCTGGTGTCTGTTGAATCAATAAAGTTGTTCTGAGTTCTCCCTGCTGTCTGTGAGATCACAATTTCTTGTAAATGTTTTTACTAATCAGTCTGGCACAGCCCTAAGATTTCCTGTGTCTTTCTTTCATGCTCGGAATACTCAGTTCATGACCTGTTTGTTAAAAAGAATGGAAATTGGAATTTTCAGGAATAGATGTTTTTTCTTAGTGAGTAAAAAACTTATTATGACTTCTATTTCATTTATCTTCTCTGGCCTTTCCCTCTGATAATGGCTGAATCCCAGAAATGAAATTTCTGAAGGGAGAGTTTCATCTTAGGGTATAAAATTATTTTGAGGCCCTTTTGCATTTTCTCACCCGTACTGTTTTTGCCACTGCAACCTCATAATTTATTTACCTACATAAAGCATGTAGGTCTCTTCTTCATGACTGATTTTAACGCCAGAGACAGAAGATTAGCAATATGCTAAGCCTTAGCAACCCAGTGGTACTGTGTACCATTTTCCTTTGTTTTGGAAACCTTTAATATTGTTGGATGTATTAAAAATCTTCCTTAACGGATGCAAGTTGCTCTCAATGGATTAAAAATCTTCCTAAATAGAGGCAAATGACTCTCAATGGTTGAGTTAATAGTGCACTCAAAAAGTTGGTGTGAAATCAACAGGAAAATTTCTGTGGGGTGAGGATATCCCTCCCTATTTTTCAATCTCTTGGCTTTTGTGTAGGGTATCTGTTATGCAATGTTTTGACTATGGGCCCCATCCACTGTTAATATTCCTGTGGTGGGAAGCCTGCCAGTGTAAGTCAGCTGCAGATCTGCTGCAGTGTGTACCTGGTATAATCAAAATTACTAGGATGAAAAACTGAGCATGGGAAGCTTGTGATTCTGATGACCCTTTCAAAAATGCAATATATAGCATCCCTGAGAAATCATGAGAAGTAATCAGAGGAATGTGTTACAAATCTGGTATTTAAGTTCAGACCATCATTTGACTGTGTGTTACACTGGTTTAAAATGAAGACTCTGGTATTAATAGCAGACTGTGTTAAAACCTTGGAGATTTTTTACTGACTTTACAGGGAAATCTTGAAAATTTATTGGAAAGTAAATTAAATATAAATAATTAAAATAATTAGAATAATTAGAATAAAAATTGATCAGTCTTGTGACATTGCTACTATTTTCAATGCCTTTTTCACAGAATAAAAGAATATTTAGGGTTAGAAGGGACCTCTGGAGATCATTGAATCTGAACTTTTCCCCGAAATATACTTTGAGGTGAAACTGAGCATATATATTTTTTGTTAAGAAGTAAATGTGTATAGAGAAAATGTGTTTTGATGTTGGGTTTTCCTGATACTTTGAAATGACAAGAGCATATAAATGCTGTTTTCAATGAGTTGAGATCACAGAATTAACTAGGTTGGAGATCTTTGAGATCATCAAGTCTAACCTATGACCTAACACCACTTTGTCAACTGGACCATGGCACTGAGCCACATCCAGTCGTCTCTAAAACACTTCTTGGGACAGTGACTCCACCACCTTCCTGGGCAGCTCACTGCAATGTCCAATCACTCTTTGTGAAGAACTGCTTCCAGCCTAAACCTCTCTTGGCTCAGCTTAAGACTGTGTCCTCTTGTCCTGTTGCTGGTTTCCTGGGAGAAGAGCCTGACCCCCACCTGGCTACCTCCTCCTTTCAGGAGGCTGTAGACAGCAATAAGGTCTCCCCTGAGCCTCCTCTTCTCCAGGATGAACAACGCCAGCTCCCTCAGCTGTTCCTCACAGGACTTGTGTTCCAGACCCTTCACCAGCCTTACTGCCCTGCTCTGGACACACTTCAACATCTCAACATCCCTCCTAAACTGAGGGGCCCAGAGCTGAACACAGCACTCCAGGTGCAGCCTCACCAGTGCCAAGTGCAGAGGAAGAATCCCTTCCCTGGTCCTGCTGGCCACACAATTTCTGATCCAATCCAGGATGCCGTTGGCCTTCTTGACCACGTGGGCACACACTGGCTCATGTTCAGCCTGCTGTCAATGAGATGCTGTGCATTGAAATATTTTTGAGTTAAGTACAAAATGTTCCCCTGAGATAAGATACTGGAGAAATAAGCTTGTAGGGTCTGACTCAGAGTGGCACAGGACACTGTATATTGCAATGTTTGCAGGGTACCCACTTAAAATACTCTTCACAAAAGGCAGCTTGTGAATTTAGTGGGAGACATCTCATGTAACTGGGAGGAAATGTTTGGGAGAAGGGTGGGGCTGGCTCCTCTTGCTCCAGAAGAACCAAGAGCCCCACGGATTTTTCTCTTCAGGTATCACAGGTGCAAAACACCTTGCAGACATGAAACGCAGGACAGATGACCCTGAGGGACACGGACTCAGGTACTTGAAATTTCTTGTGGATCATGACTGATTAGGGACTTGGATATCAAACACAAGTGCTGGCATCCTTGTTGGGCCATGCAGGTACTCCTTATGACAGCTAAATTCCAAGCTTTAAATGTCATCGCAACTCTTAAGCGCATCAAAATTGTAAGGGTCTGCATGGGTATAGCCTGTGGTTAGACAAGAGGGTTCCTATTCAAACAAACTATGCCATAGTTGTTGACAACAAATATTCAGCATCTTTCTCTGACATATTAATGGCGAGGAGCTGATGAACTGTGTGTTTGATTTATTGGTGCACTCTGTATTTTTAGGTTTTGGAGTTTTTTCCCCTCTCCCACAGTTCGCAGGTTGCTTTTCCCATGTTAGTCAGAAAAAACATATGGACAGACTTGTCAGTTTAACACTCAGTGTGAACAGTAATTATAGCACTAGAAGCTTAAGGTATTACAATAATTCATTTTAATAATATGTTTATTCGGTCATAACAACAACTATAAACATAAGTACCATTCAGCTCTTTGCAGGTATATGAACTTACTAACGTCAAATCACATATTCTTACAGGTGTCCCAGACACAACATTAACTTTGTTAAGCAAAAGTTCATAAATAGTAAAAATGTCCTCTGTTTCACATTGCAGCGTTCCTCAAGCATGTACATACACGTTTGGAGTAACTTCTCCAAATCTATGTGTCATAAACTTTCTTAGCTGTTTTAACAACCATAGAGATGATTTTTTTTTTTTGCCTGCAGCAAAGCCTTTTGTCCTTGAGCAATCTACAATTAGTATCACTCTCAGCAGACATGAAAGTTCATTTCTGAAATGAAAGTGGTGATGAAACACAATACAATATTATCTGCTCATAGCTTGCCTACACACTCTGCCTTCATTATAAATCTTTCAGTTATAACACAGTCTCCCAAGAATAATGTATCTCCCTCATATCAGTTCTTTATCTGCATTACCTCTCTTTGAAGATCTTAAAATGGTTGGCCTGCAGCAATGGAGATATTATACTTAGGGTGGAGTGTGTTTACAGTCAGTTCTTTTCCTTTTTAATATTTACACAGTATTTCTTAAGGTTGCTACAGTTTATGAATCATGTACATTGACATACGTTTTCTGAAATGTTCACAGTGCAGTATTTTGTGGCCTAACCAAACTTTGTAAATGTCATTAAAAATAAACTTTTTTTTAATATAAAAATAGAATACTTTATGTGTTTACACCAGCAAACCCAGTTCTATCCTATTCTAAACAAACTATACAGTAGTATGCACAGAATTCCACAGGAACAGAAATGACATGTGATGTTTGCCCTAAAGTTATAGTACTCTTCCCTAATGAGTAGAAGTTTTATTTACTATCTCTTTTCAAAATTGTTTCTCTAGTCATAACTTAGCATTAAAAGTAGATAATTCAATGGATTGTGTGATCCAAGAAAAGAGTAAAGAGGGCCTAAAGCCATTTCTTCTTTTGATCACTCTTCTCTGCTCTTCAGGGCTGGTATGAAGAAGTTGCTGATATGCCTGCTATGGTGGTGTCTTTTTAGGTCAGGGCTGCCTGCAACACCTCTGCTCCTTACTCACCTTTGTCAGTAGCTCCACCCAAAGGTAGGCGGCAGAGCTTCAGCTGCTCACCAAGTGGCTCACCAGACAGCAGCCTTCAAGTTTTCATTCTCAGGGTGATTCATTGTTTATTGAAAGAAATTGAGGCTTTTCATATTTCAGCAAGAGATCTGTTGCTATATACTGTTTGACTCAAAGACATGGTGGAATGTTGGAACAATGTTGACACTAGGAATGCTTTAAGCTAGATGATTTTTCCCTTTGTTTTTTGTACCGTAAGACATAAAATTAGAGAATCATAGAATGGCCCGGGTTGGAAGGGACCTTGAAGATCATATTGTTCCAACCCCTCTGCTGTGAGTACATTGATGAATGTTGAAAATTCCAGGGATGGGGCATCCACAACTTCCCTGGACAACCTGTTCCAGTGTGTCACCACCCTTACAGTATTTTTTCCCAATATCTAATTTAAACCTACTGTCTTTCAGTTTAAACTCATTCCCCCTTGTTCTGTCACTAGGTGCCTTTTTAAATAGTCTTGTTCCATCTTTCCTGTAAGTTCCCTTCAGGTACTGAAAGGCCACAGTTAGGTCCTCCCAAAGCCTTCTCTCTTCCAGGCTTAACAATCCCAATTCCCCCAGCCTTTTCCCACTGGACAAGTGCTCCAACTTTCTAACCATCATGGCTGGTGATTGATGTCCTTCCTGTGCTGG
>VXBQ01011389.1:178387-200535 GCA_013400175.1 Phainopepla nitens | reverse complement strand
ACTGCCCTCTGCCCACTGCCCACTGCCCTCTGCCCTCTGCCCTCTGCCCACTGCCCTCTGCCCTCTGCCCTCTGCCCACTGCCCTCTGCCCACTGCCCACTGCCCTCTGCCCTCTGCCCTCTGCCTGCTCCCTGCTTCTATTCCCTGCCTGCTCCCTGCCTGCAGGTGTCAAACCTGAACGTTCATCCCAGTACACCAAGTACCAGCAGCTGCCCCTGCCCTATTCCCTGCCTGCTCGTTGTCTGTTCCCTGTCTGTTCCCCCTGCTTGTTCCCTAACTTCTCCCTGCCCACTGCCCAGCCTGCTCTACGGCTGCTCCCTGCCTGCTGCTCCCTGCCTGCCTCCTGCCCAATCACTGCCCATTTCCTGCCTGCTCCCAGCTCCCTGCCCACTGCTCCCTTCCCACTGCTGCTCCCAGCTCCCTGCCCACCATTCCCTGCCTGCCACTCCCTGCCCGCTGCTCGCTCTGCACCCACCTGGGATCCCGGGGTGCCAGGCGTCCCTGGGGCAGCAGGCAGGACAGGAACTGGTCACTGCTGGGTGTGCTGGGTGCAGCTCTTCACCCATGGGTGCTCCCGGGAGGTCTCGTTTCGCCGTCCAGTCGTGACGATGACGTGTCAGAGCTGCAGCCCACGGTGCAGGGGAAAGTACTGGGGTTCAGGGCTTTTCTCCTTGCTTCCTTCTCCCTTGTGAGGTGCTGGAGTGTTGGCAGCACTGTGAACTGCTTGGGGCAGGGACTGCACCTGGAAATTATGTCGTGGGAATAGTTAAAGAAATGGAAACAGCTCCTGCCCAAACTCAGCTTTTGTTTGCACAAGTGTGAGTTTGCCACAGGCTCGGTAACATCACGGAGAGACGGAGACTGCCCTCAGTGATGGGTCTGTAACGGCTCGCAAAGGAGTAACAGCGTTAGAAAGCAAGGATGGAAGGATTGGGAAGGACTGGTTAAGGATGAATGGGAGACCGAGGGCAGAGAGCAGCTCCAGAGAGAGGATGAGGAAGTGAAGGGGAGAACACTTTTCCCTCTTAACCATTTACTATACTATTTTCTCACCTCTCTTCTTAAAGCGACCAGCAATGAAGATGGCAGCTCTGCCTGGGAGTGCTGAGGACACAGCCAGCCTTGAGCTTGCTCCTTCTGGCCGAGGAAGTCTCCCGCTTATGCAGTGGAGTGGTAACTTTGCTTTCTCCTACAACGGGGACCATTATTCCATAGCCTTTCATCCTTCTGAGGCTTACCCAAGTTTCAGGATGTGCTAGCAGGAGTGTTTAATCTCTGTTACTCCCCGGCTGACATCTCCAGCGTCAGGTTTGGTTGTTTAGCAACAACCGCCGGGCTCAGCCCCGGCTCAGGCACCGCCGTCCCCATGGCCGGGGCTGCAGCCTGGCCTCTGCAGGGTGCTCTGGGAGACAGGGAGAGAGGCAGGGGCTGGATTCACACCCTGGGCAGGATTTGGGTGCTTTGGTGGCGAAGGCCGCAGGCGCTGCGGATTTTTCACGGCTCCGTCCTTTGCGCAGGGCCGCCATTTCCAGCGGCAGTGCGGCGCGGGGACGGGCAGGGAAGAACCCAACCGACTGTGCCTGCCACTCCCCACTTGCTTCCCCTCTTTCCCATCTCCATCTTCCCTCCTTCCCCTCCTTTTCTGCCAGATTCCATAGGGAATTTCAGCCTCTTGCTGCAGTCATCACAACCCCTCCTGACTCACTGAGCCTTCGCTGGCTCCCTCGGAGCATCCTCGCCTCCCGCAGCGCCAGATCCGCAGAGCAGGGGAACAACGGGAACAGCAGCCACCACAGTGGTCCCTGCAACCAGACAGACAGGCTTAAATAACACACACACACACACACGAGAACAGTCCCAGGCAGCTGTGGAGGGGGTTCTGCACAGCCAGGAGCTGGACTAAGGCACGATGCTGGGTTGCGTGCATGACGGGTGGGTTGAGGCTGTTTTCCCCAGTGTTGGTTGCATGGACAACTCTTTGTGGTTTTCCCCATCAAAGCTGTGAGGTGGAGAGGCCCTTGCTTTGTAAAGCTAGTGCTGTTTCATGGCTTTCATTGGCTGCTGAGTGTGTTCAGCATAGGGATGTATTTGGTTTAATTCCTTTTGGCACCATGCTTTGGCCACAGCGATGGTTTAACTGTGCCTAAACGCAGGGAGGGTAAGGAGACGGATCAAAGAGGAGTTATTTCAATGTTAAACTTCAGCCGTAAATCTCATTAGTCAGGAATTGAGGTTACTGTCAGCAGGTAAATCTGTGGGACTGGCAGGAAACAAGGCTAAGAAGGGGACATGGCATATTTCTGTAGGACAGCAGTGATTGTGTGCACAGGGGTGGCACTGTCACCGTGAGCTGTACCTGGATATCTGTTCCGTGATCATTCTCTGCACAGTGCCGCAAAAGGACTGGGGAAAGCTGTGATTTCTCCCTCCCTCTGACACTTGTGTGTGTGTGACACTGTGTGAGCTGATTCATGTTCCTGTATCTGGGTTTCCCTGCTCTGGGGAGTGGGGTTTGCTCTGCCTGGGCCTTGGTGCAGCACGGTGACGCAGCGCTTGGTGCCACGCCGACAAAACACACGCAATTTTCTCGGGCATTCTGACCGCTCAGGGGCCGTGGGACTCGGGGAAGGAAGGGCAGGGCTTCACATGCCCACGATATAAATTTAAAAGCATTACCTCTTCTTGTCTGCTAGCTCAGGAAGGCTCTGTGAGGGACGAGACAGCCACGATCTCCTCCTGCTCTTGTTTTGCCGATGGTCATGTTACATCTGTGACGCAGACGAATTTTGCTGTTGGTCCCTGTCGGTGCTTTAGGGAGTGGAGCTGATGGGGGCACAAGCTTGAATATGGTTAGAAACATTCATTTCATATTGATGTTGGAGTTCAAACCACACCTGAAGGGTCTGGGGTATCAGATCCACCCAGTGACCCCCCGAATGGTGAAGGAATCTGGGCGAGTCCCCGCACCCCTGGCCATTTTGCTGCTCGCAGAGCAGGCTCGGAGCCTGCAGCGCTGCTGCTGCTGCTGTTCATTTCCATGTTATACAAATACAGCACTGGGCTCTGTGTCAGGAGCTTTCTGATGCTGTGAGAAGCTTAAAGTCTACAAGCAAATGTTTTTCTTTTCTTATTTGGGAACATTCATTAAAACGTCTAAATGCCAAGTGTTCTGCCCTCTCTCCTCTGACAGATCTCTCCCAGACCTATCCAGAAAATTCAGTGCTGCTGCGTAGGATTTTTAAAACTTTGTCGTGGTGTTTTCTTACAGTTTAATATGGGTATGGCTGGGTGGGGGAGAGTAAGATTTAATTTGGTTAAATATCTGTAATGCTGATGTTAATGGACAAGAATGTGGGCAAGAGATAGGAGTTGTCCATATCCTCTTTATCTCAGTATACAGACAGTCCCAAGCCCAGGCTGGGAGGAAAAAATGGGAATACTCTATCCCATTCCCAGCCACCCAAACAATTCCGGTGCAAAGGCAGCAGCAGAAAAGGCCACGCTGGAATGTCACAAAATGGTTCCACCAGCACTCAGAGATGCCAGTGCCGTTTATCCTGGCACGGCTCCGAGAGCGGCACCGCGAGC
The DNA here is from genome assembly GCA_013400175.1 of Phainopepla nitens. Lineage (NCBI taxonomy): Eukaryota > Metazoa > Chordata > Aves > Passeriformes > Bombycillidae > Phainopepla > Phainopepla nitens. Next base: position 196,947 of record VXBQ01011389.1, on the reverse strand, counting down.
CGCCTGCTGCAAGGTCATTCCCCTGACTCATGGTCAGCAACCAGTTGGTTCAGGAACTCCCAATCTACTTCTCTTGCAACTCTGCCCATGCCTGAACCTGGAAGGGAGGCTTGAAAATTAACGTTACTGCAGCAATGGGGGCACTGAGCCCAAAACTGTAGCTCCAAAAAAATCCTGTGTCTGTAAGATTTTAAAATCCTTATCTGTAATTTGTTTCTTTGCTAGCTCCAAAAACTTTCCATTCGTTCCCTCATCCCCTTTTCCCCCAAGACTTCCTCTGGACTGCTGGGAACCAGGAGTGACATGTACTTAAGGACTCACACTCTGTTCTAGGGAGAAAACCTCTTGTGTATATTTGCATTTCTTCGCTATCAGGTGGACTCTGCAGGCTCCCCAGAGCCTGTCATGCCAGGTGTGTCTCTCAGGTGCTTTCAGTTTCAGATACCTCAGCTCAGGAGCTGCCTTGTCCCCTCCCAGGTCTCCCCATTTTTGCCTGGTGTTCCCATTTGCCCATCTCACTCGTAGTTTCAGTTGTCTCAGGACAACACTGGCCATGGATATGCTCGGGGCTGGCTCTGGCTGTCTCAGGCAGCAGAGGAGTGCTTAATGCCTCTGAGAAAAACAATTTATTTAGTCCCCAAAGTTCAACTTCGGGGCACATTCTGTGGCCAGAGCAGAGCCCTCCTGCTCCCAGAGCTGCCAGCCCACCTGGGCAGGCCCCCAGCCCCGGGCAGGCTGACCCTGCTCACGACGAGCCTGAGCCTTCTCATCATTCCTCCCTGGTTTCCAAAGGGACAGAGCCTGGCTGCCAGTCCCGATGCCAGTGACGACTCCTCGCCTACGGGGAGGCAGATGTGATGGCTCGGCTGCTAAAAACTGAGCCAACACACCGTGATTCAGCCCTCCAGCTTTCCAAGGAAGAGCTATTTCTGAGTGCAGCTCATCTCTTCGGCTCCCCCCACAAACACTCACGGCACTCAGGAGTCCAGCAGCAGCCACTGGGTTTGCATTTGGATATCCAGCTCCAATGCTTCTTAAACACTGACAATGGCTCTTGGACATTTCAGGGATGGAATGATGGAAATGCTGGGAACAGGGACAGACCAGCAGCTCGTGTGCTTGGGGGAGTCAGCCAGGAGAGTTTGCTCAGTGCCTTTCTCCAGCTGTTTTGCCAGGTCCTCGTACTGCAGGTAGTGTTAAACTAAAGGCTTGTTTTCAGCTGTCTGCTTTAAAGGCAGGTTATACTTCAGTGAACATCTGGCTGGGCTTGTTTCCTTATGCTCCTCCCTGGCACAGGACATTCTTTTGTCTCTTGAATGACACAAAAGAAAAATATGGCTTCCCTTGCCATTACCTGGAGGAGCTGGAGCGGTGGTGCTGGGGGAACACCATGTTCCTGAACTGACTGTACAAATCACAACAATCATCTCCCTGTGAGAGCTTTCAAGCCCTGCAATCAGTACTTTACATTCTAAAGTGATGCTTTGGTACAGGAGTTAGGAATAGAAAATGGCCTTTCTGGTTGCAGCTGCTTAGGTGGATCATTTGTTTGAGTGGAGTGAGTTTTGCAATGTGCTGCTCACTCAGGCTGTGTAGGGATAAATTTGATGAGTTTTCATTCCTGCCCTTCCCTGACCTCAGCCATGTAAGTGCAGTGCTTTTCTTCCCCCGGGGTGAGTTCGCCCAGTTTCACCTCATTGTTCCCTGGGAAATCTGGAATCCTCCAGAGGATCCTCCACGGGATCCAGGGCTCCAGCAGCTCCTGTGCCCTCCAAGCAGGCACAGGGGGTTTGCCCAGGAGCTCTCCTGAGAGCAAAGCTGGAGGAGAACTGGATGACTCCAGGCAAGTCAAAGCAATTTCAGATGAGCAGGAGGGGATCACAAGCTGAGGAACTACAGCACTGATATCTAAGCACACCTCTAATGGTCCCCATGCTAAAACAGACACTGCAGAGGGCTCTGACAGATTCCCCTTGACAGGAATTGAAATCAGTGACTCAACTCAAGCAGGCCTGACTGTCCCATTGCTCACAGTGAAAAGGGACACAAAGCTCCACAGGCTTTTACTCCCATCCTGTCCCAGTGTTCAGCCTGCCTTGGGGTTTTGGGGGGTTTCAGACACAGAGTGTCTGGCTTTTAACTCCATTTGTACTGCAGTTGTGAGGTGGCAAGAGTAGGACTGAAAGAATAGGCTACATTCAATTCAGGATTGTAATGTGGAGATTTTACTGTAATCTTAATAAAAGAAAAAAAAATATCTTCCCTATGCTTCAAACCTGTGAAGGAGGTACCTGGTTTTGCTGCCCATACCAGCAGTGGCATCTCCAGCGCCATCTCCTAGGCACAAATATCAATTTTCCTAAGCAGTGCAGCCCCTGCTCTGCCTTCCCTCATGGCAGTGCTGCTGGCACAGGAAACGTTCAGACTGAGGCCTGGCTCCCAGTGCAAGTCAGAGCACATTTGTCCACAGCTGACCCACGCAGCACCAGACCTGCACAACAAAGAGATGCAGTTACAGGCTCCCCACGCCGAGGAGGCTTCTTTTGAAACTTTAGAAGTTCACTCATTTCCATTCCCCTTACAGGTCACCACTTGTACTGTCACACCCCTTGTCCTGCACCTGGCCTTGGGCTGATTCATTCCTTCACTGGCAGGAATGATGCATCAAGCTCAGATTCTCAGCATGTTAAACAGGGATTACTTTCTCCCGGGGAGACCAGAGCCTGATGAACCACGAGTTTCACCCTGTGATGTGAAAATGGAGGAAAAAATTTACGATGCACGCTGAGATCTGTTTTGCTTTCTGTAAAAGCCCCAGAACTGCCTTTCTATAGAAGGTGTAGGTTGTGAAAAATCAGGTCTGTGACATCCAGGCTTGCCTTGTTCCTGCAGACTGCAGGTCTCAGGGTAGAGAAGTTCCCTTTCACAGGGAAGGCAGGGATTCCCTTTTTGTCTTTGTCTCCTTTGGAATGTATAAAGCAGTGTGAAGTCCATGAAAGGCTTTGAGTTGTTCCTCTGAAAGAAGCTACAGAACAGCACTGCCACTAAAACATCTGAAAAGGAGGACAACCACAGAATGGTACTGTACTTTCCCTGCTATTATTTATTGGGAAGTCCAAAATAATAGTAAAGCCAAGGACAGGTGACAGTATTTGCTGGTCTCCACACAGTAAATGTTTGAGTCCAGCACTGCTTCATTTTCTTCCCTGTGAGGGTGGGGAGGGGCTGGGATGGAATTCCCAGAGAATCCGTGGCTGCCCCATCCCTGGGAGCGTCCAAGGCCAGGCTGGAGCACCCTGGGATGGTGGAAGGTGTCCCTGCCCCTGGCACTGGCTGAGCTTTAAGGTCCCTTCCAACCCAAAGCATGCTGTGCTCCTGTTTCCCTGCCCACGTGCACACTCCCAGCGGGGTGCTGGGGATCACAGCATCCTGAGCTGCTCCCTCCTCCTGCCCAGACACACTGGGAGCCTCTGAAAGGAGAGCACACACAGATGTACCCTTCCCAAATGTGCACCTGCACCTTGCCAAGAAGGGCTGACACCTTCTGGGGAGCTGGTGAAGGCAACAGGACAAACTCCAGGTAGCCTGGAGGAGGGGCAGCAGCATCTTAATTATGCTGAACTGAAACCTGGTTTTATCAAAACTATAAATAATAAATGAGCCATTGGTCTTCATCTGCTGCATATTTCTGGAGAGGCTGGTCTCACTGCAGGGGGGAAGATGTGCAGAGATCCTTCTAAGTCTCATACTTTGACACAAGTTCCCATTTTCAGCAGCACAAAATTAAGTGACATTTCCTCCAGCAATTTTTCAAAACCCCTAATGAAGATTTCTGTGCAATGCTTACTACTGAGGCAAGGAAAAACCAAAGCAAACCTCCCTGTGAGCCTGTTTCTCAGAGACACTGCAGTGATTCTGGGATCTGTGCTGCACCTGCCTCTCCTCAACAGCAACTCTTGGTGCAGCTTTTCAGGAGTACATCTCACCTGGTAATAGAGGCTGCCTCATAAATAACTGTGCCAGCACGGCAGGCACTGGGGAGGGAACCTGCTTTCCACTGTCTTTCACCCTGCTGCCCCAGATAATGGATTTAGAAACGACAGTAAATATCCAGACACAGGAATCTAGTCCACTTATTTCCCCTTCCTCCACCCTTCTTTCTTGGAAGGACAAGCTCTTGTCTCTGAGCCTTCCCTCTGCTGCCTGGGAGCGTGCATTAGGATGGAGGCACTGGAGCAGATTTTTGGATGTGGTTACCACAGGAATACACGGCGTTGCCAAAAGCCCAGGGCATCAATAAGTGGAACTGCTGCCTCCAGTTGTGCTTCATTCCATTTCACACGGGCCTCTGCTCCAGCACAGGTCAGACACTTATCCAAGGGTTGATAGCTCCTGAATTATGCATGTGTGGAGCAGTTCAGAGGCTTCTCAACACCCCCTCCATTCCCTCTGCTCTGAGCTGTGGACACTGCAGGTTAAGTGCTCTGCTCAGCCCTGCTACAGTTCCAGGAACCATCAGCCACTTGTTCTCACACTCTCCTTCCTCGACAGCTTCCACTGAACCATTTACAGTTCAATTTGTGAGCACTACCTTTTTGTTCTGACCCACACTCAAAGTGCTTTCCATCCAATTTATCTTCATTCTGCCTGCAGAATTTAAAAGTTGTCTCACAAAAATCTGCAAGTCTTCGCTTATTTAGAGCACAGGGACTGCTGAGAGTGGAAGTTCCATCAGGGCACTCACATTTCCTCTCCCTGTCACAAACAGCACCTGATCTGTCCTGCACTCTCTGATCAGTGACAGGAAGCCAGAGCACTCTCTGTCTCAGACAGAATGAGCTTTATAGCCTGGATTCACCTGCAGTGAAATGCAAAAGTGTTCCTGTACCACACAGACTCCCCACACTCACCCCATCAGCATCGAGCTCTGCACCAGCAAGAAGTAAAACCTTGATCATCACTTGCTGGGAAGAACTTGAGTGCATTCCACCTGGCTAGGGCAGGAAACAGCACTCGCTGCCAGCCTGGGGGTTTTCCTCACCACATATTTAATTTCTCCCACACCAGCCTCAACCATCCACAAGATGTCACAAAAAAAGTGTATCCATAACATAGCTAAGCCCAAGGTAACTTTCTTGCTGTCTACTAAAATGAAATAAATGAATTTTTCTCTAGGTACGGTGGAGATGAAGGATTTTCTCCCTCAGCCTGCAGCCATGCACAAGATGTGTCTTCCTCTGGAAGCTGGTTTCACATGGTGGCTTAGATTTTCCCACTTTGTATCTAGCACCATTTGAAATCAGTGTTCTAGGAGCAAGAATTACAGCGTGGGAGGAGACCAAGCACCTGCTCACTTCAACAACATCCTCTGCTCCTCAAATCAGCCCCTCTTCCAAAGGCTTTTTTTTTTTTGCCAGCCATCCACTTTGTAACACCATCTGATTTCTAGCCACTTCTCCAACCACTGCATGCACCCTCCCAAGGCAGGGCCACACCAGCACAGCCTCCTGCTCGTGTACTGCTGCTTAATAAACAATGGATATGAGCTCAAGGTGTCCAGAGTAAAGTGATCCACAAGTTGCATGAAAACCAACGTGGTACCTCTTGTACCTTGGCAGGCAGACAATGTTTGATACACAAAAACTAGGATCAACCTTTAATTTACTGCCTCAGAGCAAAAGGATTTCAACCCTCTGCCTGGGGACTCCATCACCACAGGATTCTCATTCCACAGCTCTGCAAACACAGAAATTCCCTCCAACAATTTGACCTCAGCAGTCAAACACAGAAGTGCCTTCAGCAATCCCAGAACCCCAGACTGGTTTGGGCTGGAAGGGGTCTTAAAGATCATCCTGTTCCAACTCCTGCCATGGGTATCACAAAGATGCTACACAGCACACACAGAACCCTTTTCCCAAAATCATTTCCCTTTTTCCAGAATCCCTTTTCAGCACACACAGAACCCACTCCTTTTCCCAGTATCATTTTCCAGCACACACAGAACCCACTCCTTTTCCCAGTATCATTTTCCAGCACACACAGAACCCACTCCTTTTTCCAGAATCATTTTCCAGTTTGCTGCTGGTACCTCCTAGCACTATTTCACTTCTCCAGCCCTGCAGCCCAACCCCCAAAATGAAGCTGAACTCTTTTTTGCCCTCCCTGCTGCTCCCAGAAACGGAGGAGCCGATCTCTGTGCGGATGAAGGTTTGATCAGAGCACTCAGTAGCCATCTCTAAAGAATGCATAGCTGTCATCTACAAGAGGATCCTTCTCTGAGCCAGGAAAACGTCTCTTACACAGGCTGACCGATTTCTCTTGGTGTTCAGAGTCTCAGATTTTGTCTAGCACCATTTGAAATCGGTTATGATGTAGGGGGAAAAGCAACAAAAGTAATGGGAAACTTCTTCCCTCACCCCCCAGGTCACAAACAAACACCATCCAGAGCCTGGCCTGGCCTCCCAAACACCTCTGGTTTGCTGCTCTCTGACCTGAAGTTCCCTGCACAAAAGGAGGACAGTCAGCATCCCCTTCAAGTGAGGATGGGATGCTTCCAGACAGAGAGAAGCATCTCTTCAAACATAACTCAGCTTCTTCAACTCAAGCAAGCCAGGGCCTGGCTGTGACAACACAGCCACCCAACCTTCTGACCACCTTTACTCCATGTGCTGTTTGTTTGCCTTAACCTGTTCTTTACACAGATTTTTTTTTTCCTTTTAAATAAAATTGTGTGCTCTATGCTCCTGGGCTCTGTCTCAGGTAGAGGGATCACCTGATTCCCTGCTGGACACCACCTAAGTGCTGCAAGTCTCTTCATTTCAGCCCCCAGCTCCATTTTAACCACCCTCAGAAGTATTTAGTTTCAGAGAATCAGAATGGTTTGGCTTGGAAGGGACCTTAAAATCATCCAGTTCCAACCCCTGCCATGGGCAGGGTTTAATTTATACTGACTTTAAGTGTGACACTGAGAACCCAGCAGCCACTGTCACTTCACATTATGTAACCCTAAGCCAGGTAACTCTGGACCTGTTTTGTTTCTCCCACTGCCGTTGCCAGCAGATGGCAACAACACATTTTTATTCCATGCAGCCTTCCCTTAGCACAGAGCTCAGGTCTCTGTAATTATCAGTTCCAGACTCCAAAACGAAGTAACTCATGCAGCACTGAGTTTCAGAAAAACAGCACAGGTCTCATGACAATTAGGCCAACTCAATTTGTAGTGTTTAAGTCAGATTCACAGAACCACAGAGCAGAATCCCAGAATGGTTTGGGTTGGGAGGGACCCTAAAGATCATCCCAGGCAGGGACACCATCCTCTGGAAACTGCTTATCCCAGCAGTGCTCACTGCAAACACAAACTCCAGAGGGTGAACTTGTGCAGTCTGGCACCATTTCCACACCAACTCACTCTGAGTGTCACAACCACAAACTGGAAAAGAAATACAGCATATGAAATTATTTCATACTTCACTTCAGCATATGAAGTTATTTTTTCTATTCCATCCCCTGGAAGGCTTCATTCTATCAGGCAGCTGCCTTCAAACATGGAAGTTCAGAACATTTAAAGTATGAAATTCACAAAATTCCTAAATCCACTCTCCGTCACAGGTCACCTAAACCCACCAGGGTTGTAATTCCCTCAGGACTGCATTTGTCACACACTTGATAAAAGGACTAAAACTCCCTCACGTGTTCCACCAGAACAGCCCCAAGATAAACTTCCTCTTCTCCATCCACTTTTCACCAATTTTTTCAGGAGTCAACACTGTAAAATTTTGGAGGTTCTGGGAAATTCTCTGCAATTCTAAAAGGAAACTCCAAGAAGTTCTCAGCAAATTAAAACCCATCCCCTACACTACCACGGAATAACTCTGTGCACAAACTGCCAACTTCCATCTCAGCAGTTCCCACCTGATGTTTGGGACATGAGAAATCATCTGGATAACGATGGGAAAGAGCTGCTCAGCACAATGATGAATGAAAGACAAACACTTACTGCTAAATAATTTAACATTTTTATTTGGAATATTACAAATCATCGCTGATCTTTACATCCAGAAAGAAGAGTGAAAATATGGCCACTTTTTACAGTGATTTCACTTCCCAGTTAAATACATTCCAGTGTATTTCAGCACATTGCAGATGCCACACAAAGCAAGCTGAGCTCCTGACACCACCACACAGCCCCAGTCACACAACCCAGTGTTTGCAAACATCTCTCAAACTGAGATATCAGCCAGGCCACGAACAGCAAATGCTTCTGCAGAGCCAAAGCCCCTTTCTAATAACCACAGCCTATTATGAACTCTAACAATACGACTGCTGGGATTGTCCCAAAAAGCCCTATGAAGCCCTGAACAGTTCTGTGCCACTCCAACAGTCTGCTGATGACAGGGAGAGCAGTGCCAAGCAGCCACAGACACGCCAGAGCAGCTTCAGCGCTGCCTCAGGCATCTGAAGTGAGGCTGTTTGGGTGTTCTGTGAAAATCAGAAGTGGTAGTATGCTCTAGTACACTGATATGAGGTGCTGATAGTGAGATTCACCAAGCTAAAACCTGTTCTAGTTAAGATCTGGGGTTTGCTGAGGAATTACAAGTGGCAGAGAGTCTCAGCTAATGGCAGACACCACGGTGGGAGCTCCAGGAGTCAGAATCTGGACTAAAACATTTGATGAACAAGCAGCAAACAAGAGACCAGCACATCTACCAGCACTCCCACTACTGAACCGGTTTGGTTTTCCTTTAAGGTGAGAAGTGAGTGACAGGGAGAAGCTTCTGCTCCTAAACAGGAACCTGATGCTAAACCCAGCTTTTCAGAGCTTGATTCAACATCCCAGTCTGCAGCCAGAGGTTAGAAATGTGGAATATGAGACTGTAAGTAAAAAAGCAAGGAGGGGGGATCACACAGCACCCATTTCTACCCTTGAAAGCAACAGAGGATCTTCAGAACTGAATCAAACCTCACTAAAATCAAGCACCCTATGGAACTTCCACTGTGCTCATGGCAGGACACAGCCACCACAGATCTCACAGCAGTTCCTTTAATTAGGGACCTCCTGTCAAGAGGCAGGGAATGCCTTTGCTACAGAATCCTTCATTTTTTCGTTCCAACAAATCCACTGCAGTCCTTGGGGGATTATAGCAAAGAATCAGAAATATATATGGCTTTTTCCTCCTTAAAAGCAAAGGAAAAGCTATAAAACTCTGATTTCAAGGCACGCTTTAATTCATTATATATACAGCAACCAACTTGGGCAGACAAAGAGGTAGAGTATATAAGATCCTAATCGTGTTAGTTTCCAAAAGACATCACCTTCAGGAGCACAAAACTCTTCAGGGAATGGGCAACAACACATTTCAGGGGACGAAGAAAACAGCAGAACCATTTACACCCTTCAGCTACAAAGAGGGAGGGAAGGACAAGCAGGTCTGAGTGAGCAGAGCTCTACAGGAGAGAGGAGAGTATTGCACATCTTCTGTAAGCAAAGAGGTGGCACTGAAGGCAGCAGCAGCTGGCACAGGGACAGGGACATCCCAGCACTCCCACAGACTCTGGCATGCTGCAGGTGCTGCCTCTCCCCAGCTCACGAGCACAGAAGGACAAGGGGGGCCCCAGGAGGCAAAGCAGCATCTACCTGTGTTACCTATATGCACACACACACTTCTGATCCTACCAAGCACCTCCTCCAGTTCACCAGCAGAGCAAGAGCCAGCACAAGGAACCCACGGCCAGCAGCTCCCTGCCAGGCAGGCACTCACTCTGCAGCTCTGACAGGGATTTCCACTGCCAGCTCCCTCCCACCCCCAAAGGTCAGCATGCTTTACACATCTTATATTCGGCAGAACTGGGAGTGCTCTCACGTTTCCTACAACACAGAAAAACAAGTCAAATCAGAGGTTTTACATTGCAAGAGGTTTTACATTTACACTGAAAGCACAGCCTTAGTTTTGGCATTAGAGCTGCAGGTACAGTCACAAGCTGGGTCATTCTTTGGCCTCTCTTTGCCAAGCAGCTGCTGGGCTGAGGAGATTCTGGCTTTGTTCAGCTACTGAACAGTCAGGAATGACCCAAGGAGCAGCAGACCATTTCAAGTGATGACTGATATTACCACAAACTAACACCAGAACAGTTACAGCATTCCCACAACTCCACCAGCTGCACCCTGAGATCCATTTTCATTACAGGGTGTTGTTTAGTACATATTTTCTAACCAGAAATGAAACATCAGTTTGTGTGGATTTTGATTCTGCAGTCCATGAACAGCAACTTTACAATACTTAAACATACAAGAATTAAAATTCACAGTGACTTTCATGTCCCAAGTTCTTGAATAACTCCTGTTTTGCTTTAACAAAAAACCCACCCCACACCAAACCTCAGTGCTATTACTCCAAGTCTCTAAGGAGTTCCACATTCCATAAAAAAACCTCCAGAATTATCAGTGTTTTGACACACCAGACCAATGATTTCTCTTATCATGTGTAAAGTAAGATTGGAATGAAGAATTCTATCTCCTGATTCCTTTTTTCTCTCCAAAAATAAGCCAAATTAACCCAGAAAACGGATCCTAACTTAATTAGAAACATCCTTCTTCAGAGTTAAGATGATATTCCTTAATCTATACATTACTTTGTAATAAACTTTGGAATAAAGCTTCATCTACATACAAAAACTCACTAAAAATACTGAAAATTCACTTGTCCTTTACAAGTCAATAAAATCAAGACTGTGCACATGAAAAGAGCTTTGCATTAAGCTGGAATAAGAGAACCCATCACCTCCTCAGAATCTGTGCAATGGAGAAAAGCAGAAAAAAAAAAGAAGATGCTGGTTTAAAAAATATTTGTAGTTGCAGCTCCGTTGAGATAGCAACAATAAAATACTGGTGAGGAACAGTCAGACTGAGCTGTCCTGTCTCCAAGTGTTCTGTTTAAACAAGGTTTGAAGAGTCAGATTTTGGAAGAGCTCGTTTGGCCCTACACAACTCCAGCAATCATCACATGCATCTCACTGGGCTGAGCTTTAGCTGAAAATACAGAAGACCTCAGCTGCAAACAAGAGACTGTATTTTGATCCTTTTCAGGGCTACAGAACTCTGAATTTGAAAAAGAAATCACCTTTTCATAAGAAGGTTTCAAAAGATCTCGTTAGACCCTTCACTTATTCTCCTCTAGAAAGCAAAAATGCAAATGAATCAGTAATTGTGAGTGATGTGATTTGGTTTTCTCTGAGGGGATGCACAACTACTCTTAGAGTTTTAGTGCCCAAAGGTGGTTTCCAGCTTCTAATTACAGGGAATTAAACTATTAGCTAAGAAAAGTAACTCACCACTGGGATGGGTGCAGACATTCTTCTGAGTATTGTAGGCAATATGCTACTCATTCTTCAAACACAACACCAAGAAATGTGATTTACAATCACTGGAAGCTCTTACTGACACTGCTAAAGGATAATTCTTTCAATATTATATCCTGTTCTCCCAAAATGAATGAAAGGTTAGGATATTCTCTCCTATAGGAAGCCAAGGCTCCCAGCTAGATGGATTCCACACTCCTGAAATTCCAAGTAAACCACAATAAAAAAGACACTTCAACTGCATTGCAAAAATTCCAAATGAAGTGGAAAGTTATACCTTGTCATTAATTCATTTGTGCAGTTTCTTCCATCTCAGCTGGGACATTAGTTTTTAAAATACAAATTTCCTTGCAACTCTCATCAACTGTGTACGAGCTGAACAGCAGAAGGGGAGAAAGGTCTGATTGAAAGTCCCATCCAGGAGCATTTTAAACACACAAGAGAGGCCAGGGAAAGACTGGCTGGCATTTGGAGGCTACAAACCAGCAAGGATCAGGGGCTGGAAGCACAACAGCTCACAAAGGTTCAGCTGCATCAGGACTCAGAACACTGAACAGGGAGCTGGAGGCCTTAATAAAGGAGATTAGATTAGATTAGATTAGATCAGGGTTTTCAGACAAGACAGAGCTTTAAGAGTCAGATGCTCACAGAGAGGAAGATGAAGGGAAGCACTGGGCACAGCAAGGCTTTTCATGCTGTCACATATCCAGCAAAGTCACATTCTTTAGTTTTTGATGATGCTGCTTTAGGTCCCTCCTGCTTTCTACACCCTGAGAAGCCTCTCCAGGATGAAGGCAGCAAATGCTGCCCTGAACTGCCAGAGCTCTTCTCTGGCCCATCCAGGCTGCAGAATATCCAAGTACTGAATAGCAGCAGTGGCTCCACAGCACCAAATTGCCCAGCAGGAATTGCTGCTCCTCCACACTCTGGCCCCTGCATTGATACTGCCCTGCCTATTTAAAAGACACTAAGGCAAAACCCCACTGGATATAATCCCTCTCCCAACTCCTCTGTGTATCCTCCATTACAAATATGAACCACAGGAATATCTCCTCTGGCTTGCTTCCTTTAAAGCACCCCTTCCTTTGATTCATGTACTCCAGGTAAATCCCAACAGATTCTGGAAAAAGACAACACAGTTTTGATGAGAAGCTTATCCTGACATTCCCTGTGTACCACTTAACCTGCTCTGGACTGGCAGTGCTTTGCATTTTACAAAATATTTCTCTGACAAAAAGATTTTTTTTTCCAGAAGATAAAATCAGACATCACAGCAAAAAGCAATGCACAAAGAGGAATTTAAATCTCCTGCCCCTCCATGAAAAACCACACATAAACCTAGAGTTTAAAGCACCCTACACACCTCATTAAAAAAAGACCACTAATTGCTTATGCACATATCTAATATTTTACAGTTGATTTTGCAAGTCTTTAACATAGGGACACCAACACTGGGGCTGCAGGAGGAGAGGAAAAACCTGCAAACCTTCTGGCAGCACAGGCCCACACAGCCAAGACTCCTCCTGGCTTTGGGAGGTAAACTGACATGCTTGAAGCAAATGGACAAAACACTTTCCTTGGCAAGTGGACACTGCCAAACACAAGCTTAAGAACAGGGTTTTTCCTTCCCTGAAATTAGTGCCAGTGTTAATTAGCAGCTTAGCTGAACAGCAGATCCAAAACCAAAGTCAAATTCATGGTTAGGCTTTAGCTTCCATCAGCTGCTGGGAGGAGCTCACAAAATCAGACATTTGAAAAAGAAAGGGCACACAAAGCTCAAGAAACTTAAAATCAGCACAGCTTTGGCTCAGTCATTTGGAAATTTGCAGCTTTAAGAAAAAGGGAGTTTACTCACCCATTCTGTGAGAAGAATTTCTTGTAGATCCAGAAGGCTGCCAGGAGCACCACAACTACCACAATCACTTCAGGGAGAATTAAAATAAAAAAAAAAAAAACCAACACCTTAGAGTAATAAAGATCATCTCCAGCTCACAAAAAAACATCAAAAAATTTTGCAGAAATAGCCTTGTTTTCACCTAAAGGTCTACCCCCAAAAAAAACCCCACAACCCAACTTCTTTATAGAATGAGCCATGTAAATTAAATATTTGATTCTTTGCTCAAAACTCTGCAGGATAGCTCAGCTCAGAACCAATGACCACCACGAGGGCAGAGCTCCAGCAGCTCAAAAGCACTCAAACAGCAATGACAAGGCCCTAATGTTACTTTTTTACAAGTTTCTACAAATGTGGGTAACAAAAGCAAGGACAGAGGATGGACTGAGCACTTCTGTTCACTGGCGGAGTTATTTACTCACACCCCTGGTAAACCCAAACCCTGAAATTCACCCAAGTGGCCAAGTTGTTGCAAACTGCCTTTGAAATGTGACCTCACCACATGAGAAAATACACATCTCACACTAAATTAAACTTTAATAGCTAAGCAACCTTTTTTGAATCATGCAGCTTTAACCACAACTCCAAAATCACCCTGCTGCAGTCACAGGTGATTGGAATCAAAAATGGATTTTCACACAATAAAATATCTCTTGTACCATTTTTTTTAAGGTTTTAGAAAATACTTACCACAGATGATGGCTATAATATATCCACCTAAAAACAGAAGGAATCAGTATCACAAGAGGAACACAGGTGATTCTTACTCAAACAGTATTACAAAAATACTCACAGACCTATTTCAAGTACTTCTATCACCACAATCTTTGAAGCAAACTAATTGAAATAATAATATTTACCTTAGAATATGAATATTTTCATTCATTTTCTCAAACCCTATTTTTCCAGATCAACACAAAGAAGGAAGCTGCATTAAATTATTTCTCCTGAATACAAAAGGCCACTTCTCTGGGATGTATTTCCGTGCTGGTGGGGTTTCTGCAGCCCATACTTACTGAGCTGGCAGGTTGGCACTGCTGGCTGCCACTGGTTGTTTCCAATGTACTGAATCTGAGCCTCCCCATGCAAGGTGTAGCCTGTGTAACACTCAATGGTGATGAAATCCCCCACAGAGTAGGAAGGTTTCTCTCCAGCTGCCACCCTCCCAAAACTTATGACTGGCGTGGAACCGGAATCTTCAGGCTTACCTGGAAAGAAAAGGGAGGAGGAAAAAAAAAAAAAATTAAAAAATGTATTGCTACATCAGGTATTTAAAACTTGTCAGCGTGCTCCTGATTTTGGCAGTTTTACTCACAGGTGCAGTGAGGCAAAGCACCCCAGGAGCTGTGCTCCTGACAGGTCACAGTCACCTCTGCAGAGCCGTCGGGGAAGGAGCAGGAAGCACTGCACCTGATCTGCACAGACTCTCCTCTGCCATAGGCAGCCTTGGCTGGAACCAGGACCCCGTGGGGGACCTCGGGGGCAGGACACACATCTGCAGACACTAACACAGGAATTTCAAACAAGTGCACCGAGAAAAAAGTTTGTTTTGTAACTCAGTAACTCGTTCCACAAACACAAGTTGCCTTCATGTGAGAAAAATAGCCCAGCACGTGTCAGAAGTTTAACTTTACCCCAATTTTAAGTACAAATATTCCGTTTAGAAAACTTAAACATCACTGTAGGCATTCATTAAGGTAATGATCCTATGATGTGGCAGCCCAGAAATCCTTACTGGTTCATTATTTCTCTGAGCTCTAGAATAATTTCTAGAAAGTAGGAGCTGAAGAGCTGCATAAAAAAAAACACACACCAAGATTTCAGCTACTCCAGAAGGATGCTACAGCTTTCCTCACTGTGCATACTCCTAATTCTATGTATCAAATATTCTCTCCTGCATTCCACACCTTCCCTCCTGCTTTCACCAATGAAATCACTAGAACACCACGATGCTCTATTTTAGCTAAAACACTTTCAACACACAAGAGAAGAGGAAATCTTACAGAGGTCTTACTTTTCTCACAAGTTGGTTTTGGAGGAACCCAGCTGCCATTTCCTTCGCAGGTAATTATCCGTGCTCCAACCATGTAAAAGCCTTCATTACACTCAAACACAACTGAGTCCTTGTAATGGTAGGAATATCCAAATCCAGATGTTTTTCTCCCATTTTCAACTCTGGGGTCTTCACATTTGACCACTGAAAGAGATGAAACATTTCTTAACACAAACACTCCTTAACAAATGAAAACAAAGCCTGGAAACATTTGTTATCACAAACATTGCACCAAGCACAACATCCTTTCCCTGCATGCCAATTTCCCCAAGTTGTTTTGGAGAAACTTTGTAAAAACATTGATTCCTGCACTTCCACAGTGGCTGTGTTTTTAGGGAAAGGATTCTTCCTCAGCTTTTTCCAATTCTTAATTCAGCCCCCACATCCCTGCCCCTGACACAATTTTTCTGCAGGATTTGTGGTCTCCCAGTTCCTTCACTTTGGCCTTGTCACTTCTACCAACAAGACACTCGCCCAGGAATTCTTCAAGCTTTAGCTTAGATTTTAATCATATTCTGTGTCACCATCCATCAGCATCCACCATGCTGATGTGATCTCCAGTGGAGCTGTACCAATCTTTGCACCAGAGCATTTGTTCCTTCTTTCCTAGAGGCAAAGTCCACTCTCCCCAGCCCGCTTCCAAAGAAAGGGACAGACACTGCAAGAAAGAATGAAAAATCCCAACAACCTCGACATTCTGGAGGTGGTCCACTCCAAACTCCGTTTGAGTGCTCATCAGAGGTGCAGTAAATGGTGTCTGTGCCAATGAGGGAGAAGGGATCAGTGCCCCTGGGGACATCCCTGCACCTGTAGGTCACTGTGCTCTGGTACACGTAGCTGGATCTCTCCTCGTAGCCCCCGTTGGCTATTTTGGGAGGCGGCTCACAAGGAATCCCTGTAAACAAAGCACAAAAATTGGTCAAAAATTGGTTTTGCTGTGTTAGCTGGCTCATCTCAAAGAGCAAGCCTTGGTTTTCAAGTCATTTCTTTGAAAGTCTGACACAGCTGCTCGAAGCTACGCTACAGAACCTCAGCTTCGATGAGAGGTTGATTTTAATGTGAGATAATTACCACAAAACCTGACATTTTTCAGTGGTCATTCCTCAGGCACAAGCTAAGTAGTTAAGAAAAAAATCATCCCTGTTTTCCCATCATTTTTTATACTAGAAAGTTGGTGGCACAGCTGTTTGTAAATGAACTACTCCCCTCTGAATAGAAAAATCACACACAGCAGTAATTTACTTACTCTCACAGTAGGGCAGAGCTCCACTCCAGTCAACACCTTCTTTCTTGATATTACAGGTAATTTCTTCATCACCCCGTAATCTGTACCTGGACAGGTAAAAATTTTGAAGAAGTGAAACTTAAATTTCTCATTTCTTCAGCAAGCACCAAAAAATTGGTTCTTATAATTAATTCTGTTCTGTCATTATGGTGACGTAACACACGAAAGTTTTCTTGTAATGAGAACAGAATGCTGTTTATTTTGCTGGGAGTCTCACTTTGAAAGCAAAACAGAAATAAGAGACATCACTAAGGAACTGTGGAAGTCTCACCATTTTCAGAAATACCCTCTAATATTAAAGTCCTAAAATTACTAATACTCAAGGAAAATGAGAAAAAACCTCTTCAGTGTTTTTGACTTAATTATTCAATAATGAAGGATGATGAATATATATTTATTCCCTCTGCCACAGGAGCATTAAAAGAAGTCACTAGAGGTAACACTCCAATTCTGCAGAATCTCACTAAAAAGCTTAGACTTGATGCAAAGAGTAATTAAACCAGGGAATCAAATTAAATTTAGCTGTAATTTTATTTGCTACAGGTAGAATTCACATTGCAGGTCAGAACTGGGATAGAAAATTTGGGTTTGGTTCAAATCTGGTGTAAACATAAGAAAAAAAGAAAAAGGACTCATTAACTTCACCAAAACACTTACCCTTCATTACAAGAAAATGTCAATTTTGAACCAAATGTAAGATCTGTTGGATCAAAATAACCATTTTCCAAGTCTCCTGGGTACACACATTTTCTTGCTGCGGGAAGGGGAAGAAAACATAAAAAGAAAAAAATTACATTTTTGTAGTTACATACAAAGACAAAATCTTTAGCACTTATTGCTTACCCACACCAACGTTTTCCAGGCTTCATTTCAAACACAATCCTGATTCTCACCTGCAAACCAACTGAAACTGTCACATATCAGTGGGAAGAAGGGGTAAAAAAATTACCTTTACAGAACACGCCTGTGGGTCGCGACCACTGCAAGTCAGCACCACACGTCCAGGTCAGCGACACCCCATGGACCCTGGTGTATCCTGGCCGGCAGGTGAAGGAGATTTTGCTCCCAACTGGAAAGTTCTGCATTTCCCTGGAGCTCTCGTCGAGCTCTGCGTACTGCAGCCGCTCCGGCCTGCGACACTCGTCTGGGAGAGGAGGGAAAAACAACACAGCACCTTAGCAACAACACGAGGAACACACTGAGGGGCGACAGCACGGCAGGCAGAATAATTCAAGAGCTCTCAAGGATATATTTAAGTAGTCTCCAATTTTTTAATTTAGGTTTTAACTGCATCCAGCGTCCAGTTCCACACGTGTGTAGGGCACGTTACTCATTGTTTCCTCAAGTTCTTTAGTCATTCTGCCCAAACAATGCACTTCCTTCCAGATCCTAGTTTTTGTCTGTTTGCCTTTTTTTGGCAGGTAAACACACGACTCAACTCACCGCACACCCGATTCGTTTGCTGCATTGAAAAACGAACAAGCCAGCCCCGCTCACAGAGCTCACTGTCCTTTCTAAAGGAAAAAGGAGAGCGGCTCTAAGGGACCGAAAGCGGAGTTTAAAACCAGCTCTAAGGCCGGGCTGGACAGAGGTTACAGCAAGCTGGCTCGGCGGCAGGTGTCCCTGCCCACGGCAGGGGTGGAAGGGATGGGTCTGAGGCGCCTCCCAACCCAAAAAGCCCGGCAATTGTACGCTTCAATGATTCAAACCCGCCCATCACCGCCCAAACCCTCGCGGTCCCACCACCGCCCTAAAGCCATTTCCTTCCTGCCTCCCCCTCGCCAGCCCGGGCACGCTCAGCGCCGCGGGGACAGGAGGGGGAGCAGGGCAAGGGCCCGACCCTGGTCCCGATCCCGATCCCGACCCCGATCCCGATCCCGACCCCGATCCCTCCTCCCGCACCGCGCCCGCCGCCCTGAGCGCCCCTTCCCCACCGGCACCGCCCGCCCGGCGCAGCAAAGAGCGAGCGGCCG